>JAVTVY010018872.1:0-71681 GCA_036873755.1 Hanleya hanleyi | reverse complement strand
CTGACGTACCGTTCACGGATATGAACAACATTGCACGGATCCCTCTTTTAAAATTTTATACCGCCTGACAAATCCAGTGTTTCTGGAGAAAAGCCTTTTCCAAGCATGATATATGAACAAGATGCATTATTTGGATAGTGTTTCTGTATACAGGTAACTATACTGTTCCGCGTGCTCTTGTTAGTAATTACAACGGGCGTCCTTATAAAGCTGTTTCGCCCAGCTAGCCTCCTGATTGACTGAAAAATGTAGTTTGAAATTCGAATGGGATTTATTTGACCCTGATGTAAAATATAATATTCCGTGATATTATGTCTGAGTTTACTGAGCTTGAAACGTGATTGTACGTACCTCTGTATTGATTCCTCAGAAACCTGAAAGAAGTTCAAGAAAGAGTGTTTGATTTTCAATAACATATCATCCTAATAGTTTATCTTTTGTGGGAAAGTTATTAGCTTTGTTTGCAGTGGGTGATCTATCAGGATGAACTGTCCCTACAGTACTCCAGATACATTTTATGTTCTTTGCCGGAGTCACCCGTTAATATAGTACTATAAGCGATTGGCCGGATCACTCAACACTGTAGTAGGAATACAATTGGGACCTGGTCAAGCTGCACGGCTGTAGAGCAATCTTCCATGTCCTCGGTGCATCATAAGCAAACTTGAAAGTTGTCGAAACATTGCCTGTGTCATTTTTCACTTCTAATAAAATGCATTTTGCCAACCACATAGTCCATAATATTCCACGTTCTTCACCAAAGCAGAAATGCGCATCACAATCATGTGATTGTTGATATTTATATATACCGATAGCCACCAAACAATATCTTTATTTTCATTCATCTCACCCTCGTCATACAAAGAAGCAAATCAAGGATAACAAAGGTGATCTTGAAACCAACGAACGTCTAAAGAAAGCATTCAGAGACGTCGAAATAGTAAACAGGAAAAGTCAGCCCCCAAATCTAAAAAAAAAAGAGATTTGGACTTTTTAAATTCATTCCCGATCTTACCATTCCAAAACCAGCAATAACATCAAACTGTGGCGATAAAATAAGCAACTGTTGTGATCATATTGTCTTGAGTTCCACCGTCACATTCCACATAACCACTTATACGTTTCAAATTAATTCAAATATGAACTGTGATTTTAGAAATTTGATTTTTGTTCTCGTATGCAATGGCTGTGAGAAATACTACATAGGCGAAACAGGAGATAAGCTACGGAATCGATGTCGGGTCCATAGACAAACGATTGGCACTCCAAACCTTCAAATGCCAAATAGGCTCATGTGCCAGACACTTGGATGTTAAATTCAGAATATTTGCTTTCTTGAAATTATGGACAGCTTACTCCAGTAAAACAGGGATCCAGGAACGAATGATATTTACTGATGATATACCTATTTATTACTCCTCATCCTTACGGGCTAAGGATTATTGTTATGGCCCTGGGAGTATGTCTGTCCGTCTGTCCGAGCCGTATATCGATAACTATTGCAAGGAAGTTCATGAAACTTTATTTTTTACTTGAGCCTTTCAGGTCTAACCGGCCAATAATTATTTTTTTTACATTTTTTTAACTTTTCTACCATTTTCCAGTCTTCTAAAAAGGGATCTGCAAGTATGCATACATTAGCGGGTGAGTGAGTGAGTGAATAGGGTTTAACGTCGCTTTCAACACTTTTTCAGCTATATCACGACGGGGAAGGAAAGGGAGGGGAGGGGGAGGGGCAGGGGTACCTGCTTGCAACAGAGCAGATCTAATGCTGCCATTTTATAGTGCTGTCTCACTGAAATATCATGCCGTTGCATACATTAGCCCTACTTTTATACTGATTTACATACTCTTATTAGCATGTAGCCAGTCAAGAGCTCCATAGTGAAGTTGTATGTCAGCCATTGGTTCAGTGTAGTGAATGACTGGTCACTGGTTTGGTCATGGAAAATTCACCAACTTAATTTAGATTATACCTATCACATATTTTATCTCCTATGCTACAATCCATGGGGAGGGGGCGGGGGGCATCAAACAATTCATACGTAGGTCAAGTAATTCAATAACAGTTTCTGATGAACAACGGGTTGAAAATATGACCTTTGATAAGTGCTAAAGTGCATGTGCCTTTGCTTTGGAGTGTACATTCTGTGAAATTCACTTTGACCGTACTTAAGGATGTCCGCTGGTGGTTTTTGGTTTTGGCAGCCATTTTGCCTGTTTTTCCTATGGGTTATCTCCCTTTCCTAGGTTAAGAGATAGGGATTTCCTTTAAACGCCTTCTAGCCGAGAATTTTGCTCAGCAACATCCATCCAATTTGATAAATTTTGATAGACATTGTGATTATCTGCAAACAGTTAGAATATAAGAAAAAGTTAAATACTATTTATATGATTTTTTCATCAATATGCTTCAAAATTAGGGCTATTACCTATGCTTTCTAGGTTACCAAATGGAACATGGGTTAGTCCATTTAACGTTGCCTACAGCTAAAAAATGCACACCAACCTATATTTTTTTCTTTGTTTTTCCTCATATTACACAATTATGAATGCAACAACACATATTATTCAAAAAGTTAATTACTTTGATTTACCACCAGCGGACATCCTTAATGGACATTTCTGTTTCACTCGGACATTGGTCGATAGTTTCTTCCTAATATTCAGTATCATACAGGTTAGATATAGTAAAAGAAATTGTCTATGAGAAACACTGTCTATGTTCTGTTTCACGGGATATTTGACACTGATGAGTGATTCGCCAGGTTTTTGAATGGCGCAATAATATAAAACTATCACTATACAAGTGATTTGACAAAATATTCATGAGCACCCATCTCAAAAGCAAGAACAAAAACAACGAAGACCGTGGAAAGAAAGTAAAAATCTGCCTCGGGTTATCCATCTACACAATGTCAAGGTTTCTTTTTATGGGAATTGATTCGCGCAAGATATCCTTTCGTCTTGCTGCAAAACGGACCGTGGCAGGGGTTTCATTTAGAGGCGGCGGCGACTATCATCGCCGAAACCGCCGCCTACTTCGTCGGCAGCAAAAAAAACAAACAAACTTTAACATGGTGGTGTTGTTGCTGTCGGTGCTGTCGTTATGTAAACGTAGGCCTACTCACGTCGGCGTTTTATCGCAGTCGGTAATTCTTGTATTAAAGTTGATCTGTCGACTTCAGTTGCCTTTGTTGAGTTGTCCTTTTCATTATGTCTGATTTCGCGAACTGAAGGTGAAACCGTCATATTGTCTTGTCACGTCAACAGATCATGACCTACTGAGGGCGAAGGTCGTACACCACGTGTGAATGAACCTGGAAGTATTTATGCCGCATGGACTTGAAATAGTAAACTGACAGCAGGGAATATATGTCCAAACGAGGTTCCAGTCTGACATTGCATGGAGGTTTTTGGTTTGGAACAAACGATCAAAAGGTAATAGTAATGTTATCGTAGCTTATCTGCATGTATTCATAAAAGAATGCCTGGAATGAAACATGTGCTAGGCTTGTCAGTTGTGTCTTCACCATGCTATGGAATATTCTATTGTCTCCGCTCCCATCCAGATTTGGTTTTGGGTTACGTTCATTCGAAGTTTACGCCTAAGGGAGGACAGGATATTCAGATTCCTGGTAATTTTAATGTGGCTGTCCAACGAGTTCTCAAGTTTCTAAAAATCAGACCTGCCCAGTGTAAAATGTGTTGTATTGTACAAAGATTAGGCTATCTCCACCTTGAAATGAACAAATGTTCTGTATCATATCTCTGTCTGCTAATTTCATTGTGAAAATTAATTATGTAAAATAGAAAGAAAAAATAGTACTGGTTCTTTATTTAGAATTTAGTGTTCATAAAAATGCAATGAAAAAAATGTTATGTTATGTTGTAAAAATTATTGTTTTTATCGAAACTGACTCAATATATTTCAGAAACTGAAAGTGCCGAAAGTACAATCGGTGATGAACAAGACAGTTTGCATTTGACAACAAAGGTATAATATTAAATGTGAGTGCAAGAAGTTAAGCCTTGACCTGTGTGGTCAGGGATTCTGTGTTTGGGGTTCACAGATCTCCGAACACACATTTAATACGATTAAAACAATTTAAAATACCAGTATTAATTAAAATAGCTCTGATTTTACATCTTTGTTTTTGGAATACACATGTTCTAGTCAATAGTATGCTGTTCATACGTAGACTGGTCAAACAAGATCATAGTGAACATAACTAAAATAATGTGATTTTTTTAAACTAATTGATGAGGAATTTAGATGAAAGCACTGACCAAGGATCAGTTGTTTTGAGGGCCAAAATAGACTTAGATTGCATCACAGAGCTTTTAGACCCCTCGCTCGGCATCAATACCCTCCCACTTTTTGGAAACAGCCTCCTACTTTCAAAGATAATGAAATCCCTGCGTGGAGGGATTCACATGTTTTGATGACGTAATGCGCAAATAAACCTCGGAAATCTTTGCTTGTTTATTTTTTGGAAGCCTTAAATGCTCTCTTTAAGGTTTCCCGACTGGCGCCAGGTAGTTTCTTCGCCCGGCTGATTGCGCAAAGCCAACCGACAAAGACCGTCCATAAGAAGGAATTGAATGCTAACATGCGGTCCTCAGACGAAAAGTACACGAGGGTGAAAATGGAATCCTGGGACGTTTGGATATTATTTAGCAGATGAATTTGATTCTGATTCGTTCATAATTAGAATGATGAAAATTTTTCCGTAAGACAGCACATCGGGCAAAGAGAGTCAAGCGGTAGGCAATTTATGAAAATAAAAATGGAGCATTCATGACATCAGAGACATTGCATGTATGAGACCTGTCATGAACAAAAACAACAATGCGGCCGACCACTTTACGTTGAGAGCCATACTGGTTGCTGGAGTCACACATGATATCATTGTTGGACCCATGAATTGCTTGAGGAAGTCAAAAAGTGTTGTATTTCGGTTAAGGTACATGTACTCGAAACCTCATAATTCGTCAACCGCTGAACAAATCTCAGTCAAATTCTTTAACAAGTCAAAAAAGAATGCCCATGCCTGTTATAAAGGTCATCGGGCTAAATTACGTACCCTAGGCATCAGAGCAATAACAAAATAGTCCCGATCCGCTGACCCCTTTGGGCAACCTCTGACAAAGAGGTGAATTATTTTTTATATTTTTTCCTGTCTCTATTGCGACGAATGTTTGAAGGCCAGTGGTAGGTGATTGGCGTATGATATGTGTTCGATTTCACTGTGTGTTTGATTTTAGCTCACGGCCTAATAAGGAGTTGCTAAGAGGGATTATTTGGGTACCGAGCGCGGCTTTGTGAAAGCAGAGAATAAGGCCAAAAGTATGACGTCATTTGTACAAGCGCGCAAAACTCAAAATTTAGGTGGGCGACCCCCACCAAGACGTTTGTAGCATTTGAATTAAAGCACTTCTTGCCGAAATATTGAAGTCTAGACTTAATTAGGGAATCGACGAGATGCAATTACGTTAACATTGCCGTCAATGTAAATCTTTTAGTGGTCTCTTACCATCAGGAATGAAGTAGCTTCGCTAATGTTGAGCTGCTCATTTGTTTCTTTCGCGCACTTTTTAATTTCTGCCAACTGTACTTGAAGCTTTTGTATATATGGTTTCGTCTCTTTGAGGAGAGAATCACTCCTTTGCTTCATATCCTCCTGGAATAAGCGCCTCTGGCGGTTCAAGTTGTCTTTGGAACTATTATATCGAGCCTCATTTTCCGTGAGTTGTCTTGCAAATTTCTTCAATGCAAGGTCTCGTTTCTTCTCAACCTTCAACTTGTTATTATTCCGCTCAGTTTCAATGCTAGACACAGATCTCTTATAGACTGTCTCTTCCTTTTGGGTATCACTTGTCATGCATTTCTGTTGAAAAGACAATATCATATTAAGTTCCTAACTTGAAAAATATAATTCGAGAAAGAAGGACAGCAGAACAATTGTTACCCACAAATGATTGTCGATTGTCGAGCTTCTATTTACTATATTCAATATTGTGTTGCCCCTATCCCAGGTACTAACATACGTCGCCCACTCCTCCTAGCCCCCCCCCCTTCATCCATAATACATCCCGCACTCCAGACAAATATATTGATACACTGAGCAGCCTCGTGTTTCAAAGTCGACAAAATCATGAACATTTCATCCATAATGATGAACGTTCACTGTCTATAGCTATAATAATGGTGATCAAAACTTCCACCACATACCGGAACAGACATATGCATTCTAATGGAAACACGGCTGATATAAGAGGTATATAGATCTCCGTTTTGTTGAAAGCGGGAATATAGATATTCCCGTTAAGGATGTTCGCTGGTGATTTTTGGCTTTGGCGGCCATTTTGCCTGGTTTTACTATTGAGTTTATTTCTCTTTCCTACGTTAAGAGATAGGAATTTACTTTAAATGTCTTCTAGTTGAGAATTTTGCACAGCAACATCCATCAAATTTGATTAATTTTGATAGACAGTGTGATTGTCTGCGAACAGCTAGAATATAAAAAGGGTTAAATGCTAATTATATGAATTTGTCATGGATATGCTTCAAAACTAGGGCTATTCCTATGTTTTCTGGGTTATCAAATGGAACTGGGTCAGTCCACTTAATGTTGACCACAGCTAAAAAATGCACACCACCCTGCATTTTCTTCTTTGCTTTTCCTCATATTACCCAGTAATGAATGCAACAACACACATTTTTTTCAAAAAGCTCATTACTTTGATTTAACAGCGGTGGACATCCTTAAGCTAATTCTCAGTTTTGATTCTCTCACTCGCTCATTCTAATATAACATGAACTCAAACTAACCTAAAATTTGTGGATGAAGGTACAGATTCATATCTAGAGAAATACTATCACGGTTATCTCCCTCTAAACGTTCCAGCGCTACTCACTTTGACAGTTTTCTCGTTATCCATGAAGATTAGAATACACTCCACGATCTGCTGAAGTAGCTTATCCAGTTGGGTCGCCTTCGCCGACATTATTTCCTGGTTGAGAAATAACATTGTTAGATTATGATGGTCGACACAAACACATGAATACTCAATGTAGTTACACAAGCATCATAAGCTGGGCAATTAATAAAATTTTATTTTTGAGTAGTATGGGCATTGCTCCGCTCTTCAGAATATAGGCCATGTACGTACATGTGCTAACACACTGCATGAGCTTATCATCGATATACCTTTACCGTCCACGATGTCAAAAGAATGTAAAAGACGTCACTTGCTCGAATCATTTGAAGTTCTCGTTAATATTATCCTACAGTAAACGTTTAGTTGCATTACTATTGGATAATATCATTACTAGCATGTAGTGGGTATACTTTGGATGTTGAATTATTTTGAATTATTTCTGAAGTTCTCTAGTGAGCTCATTTCAATACGAATGACCACGTGACCAATCAGGACCTTTGAAAAGCGTTCAGCTCAAAACACGATCTACCTTAATTACAAACGCCTGGTCCGTTATTCATAATTCAGTCGTCGTCCATTAGAGAATATCCGCGTCCATAATCCAAAGACCTATTCCATAACCCATATAACAGTATTAGCACCAAATTCAAAAAACCAATCATAGTATACATAAACATAGACTTGTTTCCTGCAAGAGAGAAGCGGTCAGCAGTTTTCAATGATGCCGGCAAGACATCACGATGTTCCAAAAATATCAAATCCGTATCGCTGATCAGTATTCTTAATCCATAATATTCGTTGTAAAGTCGTCATCTAAAGAACGATGTATCTCAGTCACGCTTTGATTGTGACTGTTCATATGAGTACCATGAGGATCTTGAAGTACATCGGTTCATACGGCCCCTAGCCCCGGGTTAAGCGGAATTAGACACAAGTTACGAAACGTAAACGCCATAGATCTTGCACGCTACGCTCATATTTTGCTATCAGCATGCGATATGTATCGCCAAATTTGAGAAAATTGGAGTGGAGGCGCTTGGTGGTGTAGCCCTGTTTTATAAGTTTCTGCAACAATGTTTGTGACGTTGATTAAAATCGGCACATTTAACACAGGATCTAGCAAATGCTACTAGGCGTGATATGTATACGCCGTGTGCAGATCCCACTGGAATATTACTGTCCAAAAAGGGATAGTTTACGATGTCGAAATTGTATTCTCTTTGTATTCTTTATTCTCGAAATCATCTCTTTTGTCATACAGTCGACGAAAGAGAAGGCCCGCTTCATTTTAATAGATATAGGTCTTAATACCGGATTGCAGCGGTCGCTGTATAGCTGAAATATTGCTGAATGCGACGTTAAACCTTAATTCTCTCTCTCCCGGACTGCAAGGTGGCATGATGCATCCCATGTGAAGAGCGACGAGTGATAATGAACAATCCTCAGTGTGTAGGTAGACTAAAGTATAGGGAGATCGGTTTTCCAGAGCCAAACTGAAGCTGAGCATAAATAAATATCCGACTTCCGGTCAAGATGGCGAGAAAGGCGGACGCATGTGTTTGAGCTGTTGAGTTTCAAAGGTTCCCTCGCCTGATATGAAGCCATAGTACGACAATTTATTGATAAATGCCTAAGTCAAAGCCAACTAAAGGCAGCCAGTCCGGAAAGAAGGAGCAAAAACAGCAAACTGTACCATCATACTTCCTGCGAAGTTCGGAATCTAGCTGCACGAGTGGCAGAGCACAGAACCACGTGGCGGCAGAGATTGTTCCCGAAAGTGGTGCTTAAACAGATTGTGAAGTCGGTAACAGCGGTAAGGCTGACTACGAGAGACAAACTATGGCTGATAAATTAGATGCTAAGTCGATGAAACAAATGCTAGTAGAGATGGAAAATAGACTGACAAAAACTATGGAAAATTTGGTTCGAGAAAATGTTAAAAAACTTGAAGATTCTATCGCGAAGATAGGAGAAACCGTATCGGAACATGGAAAGGCTATAGAATTTCAAGCTCGGGAAGTAGACCACATCAAAACAGTGCTCATGCCAGAACATAAAAACGAACTTGAAGCGAAAATCAGTCAGCTGGAGAGTGACCTCCTTTCTCTAGAAGTCCACCATAGGAAGAGAAATCTCCTCATACAAGGAATACCGCTGAAAACCGGGTCAATTTATGATGAAAATACCGCAGAGGTAATAAATGACCTCTTTCTGAACAATCTAAAAATAGACCCGGACAAAGTCGCAAAAATGAATTTTGTCGCCATTCATAGAATACCTAGGAGAGCCCCACAGATGTCAACACAGGTTACGCAACCCCCAGCTATTATTGTTGCGTTTGTGTCGTATGCTGATCGTGACCAGGTATTGTTCTCTGCACCGAATTTGAAGGGTACCGCTTTCAGTGTACGGACGGACCTACCCCGAAAGCTGAGTATACATCGAGCCGAGCTGTCGAAACGTGCATACCATCTGCGACAGGAAACGGGCAAAAAGACAAGAATCAGGCAAATTGGAATACAGCTTTTTGTGGAATCCCAGATTGACGGCAGATGGATTCGCGACCCGGGGTGCTGAACTGACTAGATGTAATTTGTAAGGCATGACAGCAGGTCAGTGAGTTGGGTAACCATTTATACTGGAGAAGGAACTGAGTAAGAACTTTGTACGTGAGTATCGGTACATACAAATTAATCTATTACACGATGAGTAAGCACTCATAAAACGGGGACATGGCGTGTGTAAAACATAGATCAAGTAAACGTAGATCGAGTTAAGATCTCATATCCCAGGAATTATAGTATACAGAGACAAATGGTTTACCCTGTGCTGAGAACAATGTTAACAGACTGATAATTTCTAAAGGGCTTCTATCTGCATATATTGGAAACATGCTATGACATTTATGTGTTAAATGTTCGAAGGTTATAGTAACATTCTTTCCCAGATAAGGCCAAGCTTGGAATTGTTTGTTTGTGGTAACGCTATCCGCCCGTTAAAGGTGCCGCTGCCCGCAGATATAGGTTGGTACTTCTGATAAAAAAATATTCTGTTGGTAGGGCGGTGTCGGATTGCATTTTTTATTTCCATGCAACGATTTTACGCGGAGCAGAAAAAACGTGTCCCTGCCTGTCGGTCGAACTTTTGATTGAATGTATAGTTACCACAAACGAAGTTCCCTTTAGTTATGGCTTAAATAGGACCCATGGTTGGGTGGAAATGTAGGAATGTAGAGGATGGTATCCTTTCTTTGTTTTATTAGTTTTTTTTAGCTTGGAGATGAGTGTCCTTGACAAAGGAGCTGAATTGTGCCACTATCTCGAAAGGGTGGTTTTGGCGAACGTCGGGTACTGACCACAAAAACTTGGGATTTGTTTATAGTTTTCTTATCCCGTTGTTTTTACAGATACTTATGGTTCTATCGACAGAATGTTAGTTAGATCTAAAATTTTAAGTATGGATAAATTACGAATAATTTGATAATGCAAGATGAAGTAATTTACAGAGAGCATAATAACTACTAAGTTACAATAACATATTATCTTAAACGTTGTTACTGGTAAAAATATTTATGATATAGTTTCCCAAGGATGATGCAATTGGACATATTGGCTTCGACAATGCAATTTAGGTTAAATGAGGGATTCCTTGTTTCAACAAGTGATAACCGTATAGGAAACAATGTGTTCTCTCGTACCATTCCGTGTTTTGTTTTTAATGAATGTAATATTCCTCTTGACAAGTGGTCACAGACCATCCCTTACTTTTGCAATTGTATTCTTTGAAAATGTAACAGGTTCAATTGGTGTTGGACGTAGAGTAATGCCCGCAATAACCCATACTCAACATTTATCTATTTTGTATCATAAAAAATGGACGAAAAAGTAACGATTGCGTCAGTCAACTGTCGAGGTTTAGGAGATGAGAAAAAGAGGAGAGACGTATTTCGGCATTTAAGAGAAAAGAAATATAATATAATATGCTTACAAGATGTACATTTCAGTAAAAAAAAAATCAGACAGATAAAGGCAGAGCGGGGTTTCGATTGTTTTATTAGTCCATTCATGAGTAATGCAAGAGGAGTCGCTATACTAATGAATAATAATTTTGAGTTTGATGTAGTCAGATATAAGAAAGACAAACAAAATGGAAATTACTTGGCCATTGACATGAAAGTAGGCGGTAAGCGATTGACTCTTGTTTCTATTTATGCTCCAAATAGTGACAGTCCGGAATTTTTTGAACATATCCAATCATTAATTGAAGAATGGGGTAATGAACATAGTATTGTATGTGGAGACTGGAATTTAGTTCAGGACCCAGTATTAGACACGTACAATTACGTTAAAATTAACCATCCAAAGTCCAGAGAAAGCGTTAAAACTATGAAAGAACACCTTGACCTAATTGATCCTTGGAGGAACAATTTCCCATTTGTAAGGAGGTATACCTGGCGACAACCTACTCCAGTCAAACAAGCCCGCCTAGACTTTTTCCTAGTATCCCAGAATCTATTACAGGCTGTAGATAATACGCAAATACATCCCAGTTATCGATCGGATCACTCAACTATAAGCATCACGCTTAAATTAACTGATCTTCCTAATGGAAGGGGTTTCTGGAAGTTTAACAACTCGTTATTAAAAGACCCCGTTTATGTGAAGAGTATCATTGCCATAATAAAAGAAACAGAGCAACAATATAGGTCAAATGAAATACCCGGCTATACCGTTAATGATCAACTATTTTTCGAAACGCTTTTACTTAATATCAGAGGGAAAACAATCTCGTATGCAAGTTATAAAAACAAGCAGAGAAAACAAAAAGAATTAGAATTAATAACAAAAATCTCAAAGTTAACAATTACACTTGATGAAACCACCCAGGTTAATGGTAAATCAGAAATATTAGATAATTTGAAAACGTTAAACACAGAATTAGAAAATATTAATAAAATAAAAACAGAAGGAATCATGATGAGATCCAAGGCTCGATGGGTAGAACACGGCGAAAAACCATCTAGATACTTTTTGAATCTAGAAAAAAGAAATTTTATTAATAAATCAATAACTACTATTGAGAGACAGGACGGTGAAATACTGAAAGGCCAAGATAAAGTCATGCCCGAGATGAAACAGTTCTATGAAAAATTATATACAAAAAAAAATACAAGTTCAGTAAATTTGGACAAATTGTTGGAAAATGCGGATAGTCCTAAGTTAACGGTGGCACAAAGTGAGGACATGGAGGGAATCCTGAATAAGACTGAACTTCTGAATGCTTTAAAACATTTAAAAAATGGAAAAAGTCCTGGGCCAGATGGTTTTACAAGTGAGTTTTACAAATTCTTTTGGATTAACATTGGAGACTATCTATTAAATGCACTAAATTATGCATACGAGGAAGGGTTCCTTTCTGTTACTCAAAGACAGGGGGTGATCACATGTTTACCAAAGGAAGGCAAATCAAAACAACTTCTAAAAAATTGGAGACCTATCTCATTATTGAATGTCTCTTATGAATGAAAAGAAACCTGCGATTTATTATCAATGAAGATCAAAACGGTTTTATGGAAGGACGATTCATTGGTGAAAATACACGACTTGTTTATGATATCATGCAGTACACAGAAAATAATAATATACCAGGGATGCTACTACTAATTGATTTCGAAAAAGCGTTTGATTCTGTGGATTGGGAATTCCTCCATAAATCTCTTAGCTACTTTAATTTTGGGCCTTCATTACGGAAGTGGGTGGATATTTTTTATACCAACATACAATCGTGCGTACTGGTGAATGGTTATGCCTCTAGCTTTTTTGAAATATCGAGAGGTTGTCACCATACCTTTTTCTCATCTGTGCAGAGATTCTGGCTATCATGCTGAGGAGTGAGAAAGTTATCTCTGGTATCAATATCAATAATATCGAATGCAAATTAACACAGTACGCAGATGACACAACTGTTATTCTAAATGGTACTGAAAAGAGCCTTCATAAATGTCTTGATATACTTGATTATTTTGGTAGTTTCTCGGGATTAAGAATAAATGCAGACAAAACCAGGATTATATGGATAGGAAATATGAAAGGTTCAAATGTTACTTATAAAACCAGAACTCCACTTGATTGGTCTCAGGATCCTTTCAAGCTCTTAGGGTTACAGTTTACAATTAATCTAGCAGAAATGGTGGAAATGAATTACAAAGACAAATTTAAACAAATAGAATCTATAATGCAATCTTGGTCAAAAAGAAAATTATCTCCCCTTGGGAGAAACGTTATGTTGAAATCACTAATTTTGGCAAAACTAAATCATCTGTTTTCCTCTATTCCAGATCCATCCGATAGCACAATTGTAGAATTTCAAAAAAAGTGTTTCAGTTTCATTTGGAACAACAAACCGGATCAGATATCTCGTAAACAATCTGTTAAAACTATGGACAATGCAGGTCTAGACATTCCTTTATTAAAAGAATTTATTCAAGCTAAAAAAATGTCCTGGATAAAACGCCTGTTCTTTGGAAATGACAAATGGAGCCGAATAGGAATGGCAGACATACATGACATGAGTGACGCCATTGAAATGGGCCCTACCTGTATTATAAATAATGTTATTCCACGCTTAAAGAATGATTTTTGGATTGATGTCTTACTGTCATGGTGTAATTTTCAAAGAAATGTACAAAATAAAAGTAATGACGCAGCCGATTTCAATAGAGAGATAATATGGAATAACGATAAATTTCTGATAGCCGGAAAACCGTTTATGTATAAAAAATGGAATAATAAAGGTGTTAAATTCGTATATTGAAAACTCAGGAATCAGCTGAGAATACTTTCAGCCTTAAAGTAAATTTTTTAGAATTTGCAAGTGTTACACGGCTATACAGAGTGCTGCTACTAATCTAAATATTAAGAATTTGTCTGTCCTTGTACAAAGGCCATTCATTCCACCAACAATAGAAATACTAGTGAATAACATAAAAGGATGTAAAAAGTACTACAACGTTATAAGGGATAATGAGTTCACAAAAACAAAGGCAAATATCAAATGGGAACAGGTGATTGGGAGATCTTATAACGATATTGAATGGAGAAAGTTAAATCGTATTGCTGTGAAAGGGACACATGGAGATACCAACCTTCGATGGTTCCAATATAAGATCCTTAACAGAATTCTAACAACAAATGTCTCAGCCAATAGAATAACACCAGCAACTTGTTCACTATGTACCTTTTGCAAAAAGGAAGAAGAGTCAATTATACACCTATTTTGGGGATGTGACGTAACCCAAGCTATTTGGCAGGAATTTGAACAATGGTTTCATTCATTAACATGTGTAAGGCTAAGCATTTCTAAGGAAAGGGCTATTTTCGGAATTCCGGGGAACAACAACAACAGTCTAAACTATATACTTACATCCATTAAATATGTTATCTACAAATGCAAAGCCTTACAGCAGAAGCCTCTATTCAATAATATTATTACTAATCTTGAAAATGTATATAATCAAAGTAAATACAATTTTTCTTCGAGGGGTGAAAATGAAAAATTCTGGACATTTTGGTCATCATGTCATTTGCTTTTTGTTACTCCTCCTGCCAATGACAGTTGACACTCGCAGGATATAGGATAGGGATGTGCGGGTAATTGCGGGTTATTATTGACTTGTTTATAGGTTTCTTTTGGTTCCTCCCTCTTTCGCATAAACTGTGCTGAACATGCAATTAATACCAACTTGCTATACAGAGTAAATATCTGCGATATATGGGGGAATCTGCTTGATGTAAATGTACTATGTAAGATCTGTTCTACATGAGGGATTATAAAACTGAATAAAATACAAATTACAAAAAAAAAAAAAAAAAAATATGTGGGAGGGTACACATTTTGAGGATTTGCCATTATATACTCATTTGTAGTTTCACTACCTACTCTTAGCTAAACGAAAGTGTTGTGTGGGATATTACCATCTCTCAAACACAATCTTGTCTCTATACTTACTACAGATTTAATCATCAACGCCCGCAGTAACGCCACGATGCCAGCCTTAACGCCATGGCGCCTGTCTTAACACCCGCCTTTTCTCTCGCCTTACATGCCTTAACGTCTTAACGCCCTGGCGAACGCCTCGCATACATGTGCACTCGCGTGGTGGTGCGGCCTGATCCATAGCTCCTTTAGTTTATAGGGGACACCTGGGTCTGGGTGCGAGATTTCGACATTAATCGGACAAAAATGAGCAAACGGGCATTACGATGTATCTTCGCTCCATAATGGAGTCCACCCTTAAGTTTGCACACTGGCACAAACTTTATTCGGGTCAGCTGGAAATAAACAAAGGGATCCCTCTTCCACCAAAACAGTCTAATAATCTTTAACGCAAACGTGTTATCGATCTTTTTTATTTTCTCAAAGGGAATGCTTATTCCATTAGTCCAAGACCAATGGGCTTTATGCATTAAGAAATCGTAGCTCGGGCAATCCAAACGCTTGAAAGGTGCATGTATTTGTCATACTCGGTCCAGTTTCCAGCAAAATTTAGTAAAGCAATTTCTGCCAGTTTTGTCAGATGTTCTTGCCGTAAATGTACGATGATTTTCACGCTCACAAAATCACCTTATCCCATCACGATATAAAAATAGCAGGGCCTATTAATGCTATGGCCCGCGAAATGTAGCTGTTGCAATGAAAATTGGCCCTTTCATATTTAGCAGTAATACATTAGTAATGTTTTTCCAATATTATTTCATTTGAAAATCGGTACCGCCTACATATAAACCCCGCTTAGCGCATGGCGTGATTAAAGAAGCCCATTCATATACTTGAAAACTATTCATATATCAAAAACAGTATCTAACCTGCAAGAAGTTGACTGCCTTGTTAGGAAGTTCTTTTTGTTTCTCTTTCTAACATGCGACAATCGGGACATAAAGTTGGAACATGCCCGACTTTTCCATCAGTTCTGCCAGTAACACGTTAATTCCTATTTGATGAGAATCGACTATAGAGTTGGGGACGACTTGGATCGAATTTGGGGACGATTTCGTTTGTGCGCGATATGGCCTGTATTCCTCTAAATGACACGAATATGCCCATCCAGAAAATACACACACAAGAGGATTTTTTTGAAGATTGTACAATTCATGTCCACAAATCGAATCAGGAGGTATGTTTTCAGCTGCAAAGCTCTAAGTTTTGAAGTGCACTAACAGGAATGTCTGGTGTTCACTCTATGGGGTAAGAGATTAAATTATGACATACCTTCTGATCCTTAAAAGCCAAACTTATATCCTGTGCTACATGCTCCTTATGGTCACCCGTAATGCGACAGAGATAGCATATGAGACGCTTACAGTCCTGGCAAAACATTTTCACTGGCTCCTCCTCATGATCTTGACACATTGGTGTAGGGACGTATGATTGTGCATCAACCAGTGTGTGCTTGGCCAAACCTCCTCTCATTGGATGCAGCGATGCCAAACATTCTACACAGTACAGCTGCTTACACATCGGGCATCCCTTTGTGGCTGGCCTTGAGGGATTTCCGTCACACACAGTACACGCTTTAGACCTTGACCACCCCTGGTGGTACTTCTCCACGATATTTGCAATCTTGAAATTGTGTGGCATCGCTGCTATTTGATTTCTGCACAGATTTGAAGGCTGTCGACAAAGCGGACAAGATACATTCTGAATATCCAGGAAGCTCGATTGTGCATATAAAGTTAGGCATTCTCTGCAGAAACTGTGCTGACATGGTAGTTGCACAGGGTCAGTATATATCTCTGTACAAATAGAACAAGTTATTTCCACTGAAATGTTTGGTAAGTTTTCCGCCATTTTTCCTGGAAATGGAGAAAAAGAGAATTATTGTGTGGTAACACGTAGAAAATGCGCATCAGACGAATTGGTGAATACCCTTCTCCGTTCCAGAGCCTTTTCCTATAATTAGGCGAGACCATAGTGAATCAATAAATGACTACTGATATCACTAGTTTTATTGCTGAATGTCTTATGCGAATACATATACGTGCAAACATTTTGGCACAATAGTATGTCTTTAGAGGCCCTTATGTGTTATGTGAGAACATATATTAATAACCCTATTTGACCTCTCTGCGGATTCAACCCACAACATACAGTACCGCTCTCATTAAATGTCACTCTACTGCGGTATTTAAGGTGCTCCTACTGTGCTTCTACCGCATCGCTTAGGCATTGCTGCTGCGTTGATACCGCATTGCCACCGCACTGCTACTGAGGGCTCAAAATTGCGGATTACCGCGCTTAAACCAAAGAAGGCTGTTATTATCTGTGTATCTCGAATGATCTCGTATCTTTCGAATTTATTGTATGAGAGAGCATTAGAATACACGAACAATAATACAAATACTTAATAGTATTTGACGATTCTCGTAATTCCAGCTACGTTTTAATGAATTAGATCCATTGCAGAAAGTGAGTGAAGGATAATGATCGGATATATCTGATTCATGTAGCAGCACGAATATTTAGACTTCATATATTAATATTAATTTCCATGAATTTATATGCAAAGCTAAAGTGACTAATTCATGCTGGATCCGAACTGTGTAACATATCTGGTCGACGTTTGTATTCCAGTGTGGTTTCAGAGATGGAGAATGTCATATCATGGGGTTACTTTTTAGTCGTGCCGGTGCATAGCAGAGATGGTTTTGGTGGAGGAATACTTTATTGGGCGCTTCTAGGCCGCTGATAAATCTCAGTTGTGGCGATGAAATGACACTATTTCTAAGAACTCTGGCGTGGAATGTATGTGGATATTGAAAAACTCAAAATGTCTTACGGAAGAACTTGATGCTAAAGGTCACATACCGTACCGACATGTATCCACATGGGATTTGTCGACTCTCTATACTACAATCCCTCAACAGGACCTTATTGACCGTATAAGTTCATTAATAGTATCTGTGTTCAAGAAAACTGATCGCAGATATATTAATGTCGGAAGCCATAAAGCATTCTTTAGCCCGACTACATATAAGAGATATCATTCATGTTTCTTTGATTATAGAGTTGCTTGAATTTCTCATTAAAAATATCTATGTGAAATTTGGCAGCACAATATATCAGCAGCATATAGGTATTCCAATGGGTACTAATTGTGCACCCCTGTTGGCTGACCTGTATCTGTTCTCTTATGAATATGACTATATGCAGGCGCTTTCAAAAAACCGATCCATTCAAAGCCCGTTCCTTCTCATTCACCAAACGCTATATAGACGATCTTCTCGCTGTGGATAATCGCTATATAAATGACGCCGTGAAGGATATATATCCACCTTCACTGGATTTGAAGGAAACTACAGATAGCCCTACAGGCACATCTTATTTAGATCTCTATCTCTATAAAAATGAAGCGGGCATTCTCTCTCGTCGACTTTATGACAAAAGAGATGATTACAATTACAAGCGTCTAGTCCGTCATTCATAATCCAGCCGTCGTCCATTAGAGAATATCCGCGTCCATAATCCAAAGACCTATTCGATTTTCCACATAACAGTATTAGCACCAAATTCAAAAAGACAATCATAGTATACATAAACATAGGCTTGTTTCCTGCAAGAGAGAAGCGGTCAACAGTTTTCAATGATGCCGGCAAGACATCATGATGATCCAAAGATATCAAATCCGTATCGCTGATCAGTATTCTTAATCCGTAATATTCGTTTTAGAGTCGTTATCCAAAAAAGATGTATCTCAGTCACGCTTTGATTGTGACTGTTCATATGAGCACCATGAGGATATTGAAGTACATGTGTTCATACGGCCCCTAGCCCCGGGTTAAGCGGAATTAGACACAAGTTACGAAACGTAGCGCCATAGATCTTGCACGCTACGTTCGTACTTTGCTATCAGCATGCGATATGTATCGCCAAATTTGAGAAACTTTGAGTTGAGGCGCTTGGTGGAATAGCCCTGTTTTATAAGTTTCTGTGACGTTGATTAAAATCATCACATTTAACACAGGATCTAGCAAATGCTACTAAGCGAGATATGTATACGCCATATGCAGGTCCCACTGGAATATTACTATCCAGAAAGGGATAGTTTACGATGTCGAAATTGTAATCATATCTTTTGTCATAAAGTCGACGAGAGAGAACGCCCGCTTCATTTTTGTAGAGATAGAGATCTAAATAAGATGTGCCTGTAGGGCTATCTGTAGTTTCCTTCAAATCCAGTGAAGGTGGATATATATCCTTCACTGCTTCATTTATATATCGATTATCCACAGCGAGAAGATCGTCTATATAGCGTTTGGTGAATGAGAAGGAACGGGCTTTGAATGGATCGGTTTTTGAAAGCGCCTGCATATAGTCATATTCATAAGAGAACAGATACAGGTCAGCCAACAGGGGTGCACAATTAGTACCCATTGGAATACCTATATGCTGCTGATATATTGTGTTGCCAAATTTCACATAGATATTTTTAATGAGAAATTCAAGCAACTCTATAAACAAAGAAACATCCCATGAATGATATCTCTTGTATGTAGTCGAGCTAAAGAATGCTTTATGGCTTCCGACATTAATATATCTACGATCAGTTTTCTTGAACACAGATACTATTAATGAACTTAGACGGTCAATAAGGTCCTGATGAGGGATTGTAGTATAGAGAGTCGAGAAATCCCATGTGGATACATGTCTGTACGGTATGTGACCTTTAGCATCAAGTTCTTCCGTAAGACATTTTGAGTTTTTCAATATCCACATACATTCAACGCCAGAGTTCTTAGAAATAATGGCGCAATACCTTTCCCAAAAATGCTTTTACCTCCTGAAGTGCCCTCGTCAATAGGGTTGAAAGAAGCTTGGTGGTGCAGCTTCTAGAACCAGCTATGAATCTAGCTTTGTATGGTGATTTATGCATTTTGGGAGTCCAGTATATCTTTGGTATGTCGTTAAGATTGGTTGGAAGACAAATACCTCTTTCCCTGAGAAACTTTTTGTGATTGTTAAATAAATCTTCCAGAGTAAATGCAGTTTGGGAGTAAGTAGACGTGTTTGATGAAGATATGTCTACACTCAATTCTTTAACCAGCACCTGGTAATAGTAATATTTACATATGAATATTATATTATTCGGAGTTTTGTCTGCTGGTACTATGACGAATTTACTCTGGAGATTTGCTAGAACTTCTTGCGAATTGAGGTTTCTCAGTACTAGTTTTGCTTGGGGAAGAGTATTTCTGTCAATATGGCGGATTGTTTCAAGGACCTTGTTCTTGGTGAGGTCCAGCCAATCAGCGAGTACTGTAGGTTCAACTTTTTCTCGCTTAGACCAATCAATAACGTACTGTTCTAATGCAGACAGGACTATTTTCTGGTCGGCCTTCAGATTTATTCTTCTTGGCTCTCTATATTTAGGTCCTTTCATCAGGAGTAATTTCAGATCCTTATCACTCACCACATCAAGGTCACCAGTCACAATATGTTTGCATGGTGTATAGATAAAGTTCGACGATTCACAATCACAACTATAGCCTCCTGACGCGTATAAGTTCCAGTCAAATTCCTTGACAGCATTGGAGTAATTGAATATTTTGGTGGCTATAGATTTAGTGTACTTATATGAAATGCAAGGAGGTTCTGTGAACTTAAAATAGTTTGGTACAGCGTTGCGTACCTCTGGATGATTCAGGATTCGAGGTAAATTAATGATTTCCAGTCCTTTATCTAAGTAGTTGAGTTTCAAGAAAGCCGATCTTGAGATGTTTCGATTATGTTCACTGGACGATACAACCGAAAATAAGCTATATCTTGACATACTTTAATGATTTTTGATGGTATTATATTTCCTGAAGACGCAGATTGTTGTATATCTCTGGCTATTTGATCTAAAGCTCTCAGAGGTAAGGCCTCAGTCCACAGTTGCGGATTTTTGGTCCCCCTCAAATTCTTTGAAATTAAAATTCGACCAGGTTTGACCCCATGAGAATTTTTGTTGGCTTTTTGTTTATTGATATTTGTGATATCATTCAGTTGACTAGTTGATTTGCTTCAAATCAGTACATGGTATTTTGCCAGTAGGATTGGCCCATGCCTCACTATGCAGATGGAAGTGTGAAAGTGTGGCTGTGAATTGGGGCCATTTTCAGCTTACGAGCACATGGCATACTTTACGGTGTAAAATGGAGCTTGAAAACCGCGTGGTCGACACCCTATTTTCTTTGCCAATTTTTGTTGGTCCTTGGACTGGGCACACTGTCGGTGAGTTTCAGGACAATTGAATAACAAGCTTTTTCTTTGGTGGAGGGGGAATATTACCCATTTTGGACCAATTTTAGAGGATTTTCCTGAAGTTTGAAGCAAGTTCAGTATGGGTTATGGGGACCCTGATTTTCGTCAACAAGGCTTACATCTGTCTCGGCTTTATGACAAGAGCCTACTCTTTCAGAAAATATATAGTTCTATGGGGGTTCTCTAATAACACGGTTGCTGTTTAGCATAAAATGAACCTGCCTACTGTTTAATTTCAGATGCCATGGCCCTTCTGTAGACTGCACCCTATATGACAGAACAGGCACTTTCTCAGGTAACATTAAATTTGCATATCTGACTAAAAAATTTCCATCCAGAACTAATATTGTTTACTATCAAGTTGAACACAATTCAAAACAATGCTATTCACACCCAACACAGGACTGAAATTAAGCAGCACAGGGGCTTGGGCTAGAAAGGGGGGAGGGGTAACTCTTAGCATGGCCAGGAAATATCTGTTAAAAGGTGTGTAGAATTGCCAACATCCATGTTGGTGTTTTATCGGGGAGGGAGGGGGGTTCAATTGTCCCAGGAATTTTTCAAAAGTTTTAGTGTCACAGAATAATTCCTCTGGGACCATTAAAACAGCCCTACCCCCCCTCCCCATAAAACCAGCATTGGAGTTGGCAATACTATACTATACACAATGTAACAGATATTCCCCTGTTAAGAGTTATCCACCCCTCCCCCCTTCAAGCCCAAGCCCCTGTGCTGGTTTCATAATTCCAGTCCTGTGTTGGGTGTGAATATCATTGTTTTGAATTGTGTTCAACATAATTGTAAACAATATTAGTACTGAATGCAAAATTTTCAGTCAGATATATTCAAATTTGACATAGCGGTCTAGCCTGACAAAATGGCGTCGCAAAAACTGTCAAAATATGAATGGGGTAGGGGGAAAGGTATCGCTCTGTTTTATCTTAATATGACTTTCAACCATTGAGTGTCATATATCATTATACTTGTACAGACCCATAGATTGAAAAGAGTAGATAAAAAAAAATCCACAAAAAGTACCCTTCACTTAAAGGCCCCAGTCCACAGTTGCGGATTTTTGGTCCCCCTCAAATTCTTTGAAATTAAAATTCGACCAGGTTTGACCCCATGAGAATTTTTGTTGGCTTTTTGTTTATTGATATTTGTGATATCATTCAGTTGACTAGTTGATTTGCTTCAAATCAGTACATGGTATTTTGCCAGTAGGATTGGCCCATGCCTCACTATGCAGATGGAAGTGTGAAAGTGTGGCTGTGAATTGGGGCCATTTTCAGCTTACGAGCACATGGCATACTTTACGGTGTAAAATGGAGCTTGAAAACCGCGTGGTCGACACCCTATTTTCTTTGCCAATTTTTGTTGGTCCTTGGACTGGGCACACTGTCGGTGAGTTTCAGGACAATTGAATAACAAGTTTTTTCTTTGGTGGAGGGGGAATATTACCCATTTTGGACCAATTTTAGAGGATTTTCCTGAAGTTTGAAGCAAGTTCAGTATGGGTTATGGGGACCCTGATTTTCGTCAACAAGGCTTACATCTGTCTCGGCTTTATGACAAGAGCCTACTCTTTCAGAAAATATATAGTTCTATGGGGGTTCTCTAATAACACGGTTGCTGTTTAGCATAAAATGAACCTGCCTACTGTTTAATTTCAGATGCCATGGCCCTTCTGTAGACTGCACCCTAACGCATACAGAACTGTACGTAAACTATGTATACTATTGGGTGTGTTAGTCAAACCCACTAAGTAATTTAAAGTTATATGATCGTGAATCATCGAACTATTAAACTTTCGCCAACCATGGCTGCGATGTCTCCGTTGATGGGGTTTAAATAGTTGGGTAATGTTGGATATATTTGAACGGCGGTTTGTAGCATTGCCGAACCCACTGACATTATCATTTAAACCAAACGGAAACACTGACCCAAGTTCTAGCATCCAGAATAATTCCCGCTCTCGGATTTTTCTCTCAAATCCAAAAGGGGAATCCTTAGTAGATGGATAGACGACGTCTATGATCTGAATACTAAAGTTGTCCCAGCCGTGGTCGGGTCCAGAAAAATGCTTACCTATGAGCAATTGCTTTTTCCTAACGGATTTTCTGTGACCGTTCACCCTCAGATGGAGTCTTTGGGTGGTCTTGCCAACATACTCTTGACCACACTTCTTACAGGAAACTAAATAAATACAGTTTGTAGTAGAACAACTAAGATCAACATACGAGTTAACAGAATATGAGTTACCAGTTAACGCGGAACTAAATGAAGCTGAAGTATTAAAGAGTGGACACGTGAGACATCCTCGATGTCCACACTTAGAAATTTTGAAATTATTACATGTATAATTCGGTGCTAAACAATCATCAAGCGCAATATTACAAGGTTTGATGTCGTCACCTTGCTTTGCTGTCAGAAATATATCTGTCATTTTGATTGGAAAAGGTCTTAGTGCATTTCGAACTATTAGAGACTCGGCCGAGGAACCTGCACTAAGGTTCCTCGGGTCTGTCTTCATATTTTTTCTTATAGTTGTGCTCATTATGATTGTAGGGTGTGCAGGGGCCCGGCCTCGGGGACAACTTGTCCACCAGCAGAATCCAGGCATACACAGGTTAAAATTTCAAGCGTCTAGTCCGTCATTCATAATCCAGCCGTCGTCCATTAGAGAATATCCGCGTCCATAATCCAAAGACCTATTCCATTTTCCATATAACAGTACACTTCTATACCGTTTTCGGAAAGAATGTGTCCGAAATACAAAACTTTCTTTGTGGCGAGTTTAAACACAGTGAGTTTGAGTGTGGTTTTGATCTTACTCAATTTGTCAAAAGCAGAGAGCCAAGAGAAATAAATGTCCGTCAAAGCTTTACTGAAAAATTCGTCGATGTATACCAGAAGGATAGCCGGGTTGAATTCTTGCAGTGCTTGTGTCATAGTCAGTTCAAAGCAACAGGGGGCATTTGTCAACCTGAATGGAGGAAAGGTATATTGATTTCTACGCGAAAAAATGGCTTTCCTTTGTTTCCTTGTTAAGCGGTACTTGCGGTATATCGAAAACAGTGAAGATTTGGGCTACGGTATGATCGACCGCACAACTCAAGGTAGCTGATCATTTTCCGTGATCTGGAAGGAGAGTACGGGTATTTATTAACAGTTATTCCCTTCATTTTTCTTCAATCCTTTTAAATGAGATGTTAAATTTCTCAGCACTAAATTGGTAATCATGCAATAGCTACATCGAAGTAAAGTCTCGAACGTAAATATCCATCGAATCAGTAGTTTGCCATTCATCTTGATTATCGATATTGAGTCCCACCAGAATTCACCGTTCTCTATTTAATTTTTTTAATTTGTCCATATTAATTCATGTACAGATCCGTGATAACTGATTTAAAATTAAATTAAATCAACGTTTCACATAGCTAAGTTACACTCGCCTACCTCGTAGCTATCCAGGTTGCCTATTCTTCGCCGGTGATTTAAATATTATTATCGCGCACATCTAGCTTCTTCGACATTGTTTTAGTGACAAAATAGTACTCAGAATATGTCAAGCTTAACTTGGACGTCGAAATCTTCATTTTTCAGCGGAAAAGTCGAATTAATGAGTATTAAAGTTCAATAATTCAGTTCAATTCATTGTACGTCATACCATTACTGAATGAGAAGCTGTCGATAGTTCCATTGATGCCGGCAAGACTTTATGATGTTCCAAAATATCAAATACGTATAGCTGATCAGCATTCTTAATCCATACGACTTTCGTTGTAAAGTCGTTATCTAGAGAATGATGCATCTCAGTCACGCTTCGATTGCGTAATGCAGGTGTTCATATAAACACCATCAATATCTTGAAGTACATGGGTTCATGCGGTCCCTAGCCTCGGGTTAAGCGAAATTAGACACAAGCTATGGAACGTTAAGCAAAAGATCTAGCACGCTGCGTTCGTATTTTGCTATCAGCGTTCAAACAAATGTAATAATAAGTATAAGCATGTCAGACAATATACAGTTATGGCATGTTAAAGAGTGGGACATCACGATTTGTCGGCTCGAGACAAGCGATGTGACAACGAGCGCGCAGCGGGAGTTGTACATCACTTTTCGAGAGCTGACAAATCGTGATGTCCCACTTTGTAACACGCAATATTTGTTTTATTATGCCGAATGTCCTATTTTAAAATACTGAGGACTATAGCCATGTAAAAGAGGATAGTACGGTGAAATAAGCATATCATGTTCAACACTTCGCGACCGTTGTTGATTTCAAAACGCCGTGTCAAGATCGATTGTTCGATCTCGGCTTGTTCGTCGACTCAGTCGCATAATTTGGATGCGTAACTTTCTCGGTAAACTTACGCACCTTTTCAAAAGATGCCAAATTTATTTCAGTCAATTACCAAATCGCATTCACTGATTTCTATCGTCAACGGGCCGACGTATATACATCAGGTCGACGAAGATACACATCAATCTTCGTTTCGCGGAGTATGTTGGCGCGTGCACTATGGGAGGCAACTCTTGGTCCTGCAGATATCGCCGTGGAAAAAAAATCATGTTCAACGCTATGCCTTGGTACATGACATTTATTCAACAGTGAAGCAAGATATGACTGCATCGTCACTGAACATCACGATTCGTAGAATGACACGTGACAGGCTGTCAACCAATGAAAACATTAAGAATTTACATGGGATATAATAATATGATATGTGTAAGTTCTTGTTAAAATAGAAATATATCTAGCGATATTGTGTTCCTCGCAGCTTGAGACGTGTAGAAATGTAGAAATTACAACACATATAAGGGAAGTGGGAAGAGGTGTCGACATACTGACTGCGTCACATGACTTAGAATAGTCTTCTGGTTAACCTATTCTAAAGCACATACCAAGAATCTAACGATTCGTGATATGTGTTGTATCTCAGGTACGCTTTTATTGTACCTGTTCATGTAGCAACTTGGATGATATGACCACACGGCCCCTAGCACCGGCATAAGCGGTATTAGATACAAATCTAGAGAGTTATGATGGAAATGCTCTGACAACTCGTATACTGGTAATTGGTGAGCTGTTTCGCTGTGACAACTCGTACATTGGAGATTGATGAGCTGTATCGTCGTCAGATGTAAATGACGGAATTAACACGAAAGACTAGTCTGTAACGCCCGATGTCGACCCAGCATCAACTTCCCACAAATGCCAACATATATCAAAGACCAAAAGGTCTGTACAGGGGGCGGGCCTCGGAGACGAAACGTCCACCAGCAGAATCCCGCCATATACAGCTTTGTCCTTTCTTGACCACATTTGGACAAATTAGGAGGAAATGTTTGTCGGCTTCAATAAGATTTAGATCACACAACGTAAATCTTCTAGCAGCCTGAGAAAGTCTTAAAAGACTGACACAATTCAACTTGTGTATCAGCAATAATATTTTCTACTGAGCGCAAAATATAAATCGCATCAGACTATATTTACTGATGGTTGAGTTCAAAAGATAACAGGAGGCGTGTATTTTTGAATTCAAAGCTGTGTCCTATCGATTGCTAGACAAAGTTCTATATTCATTGCTGAAATCAAAGCTATTTCGACAGTCAATGGTAGTATGGCTTCGAGAAAAGGGGCAAAATTACGTTATAATTTCATATTCGTTGTCATGATTTCAAGCCATTGAAAAATAGATCTGCATGTCACACCCCCCCTCCATCCTTGATATTCTAAAATTGTATGACCTTAGACATGTTAGGTAATGTATTTGCAGTTTTGTACTCTATTTCATTGTATACGTATTCATATATATAGCTGAAATATTGCTGAAGGCAACTTAAGGATATGTGACGTCAATATTGGAAAAACTCATCTGTGTGTACCCTAACGGTATGATTGAGTTTGATTTTGTGAAAGAGCCAGGCATGTTTTTGGTTTGAAGTATGAAATGTTTTGTTACAAGAGAAAATCTCCCCAAGAAATGCCAAAAATACTAAAATAGGCCATGGAGCACATCATTACCATCACACACAAAGAAATGTCCCCCATATCAACCTCACACATCCTTTAACTCTTTCTCAGTGACTGTCTCGCTCTCCTGATGTCCAACTTTTCGGGAAATGTATAACTGTATCAAATGTATCAAAAATGTATGAACAATAGGTCCAGACTTACATTCTCTTACAGCATCCCGTGTAATCCAAACACAGTATTTTCGAAATTTGGTGAATACATCAACACCCACAAGTCAACAGTATTCCACGAAACAAGGGACAATCCAATTCACTCTTTGGAAATTCATAATCCAGATTGAAAACGATATAAAGAAATCGGCTACTACCATAAATGAATCGTGACGGTCACTTCATCCTTTCCTCACAAAATATGCATCTGTGAACGAAGTATTAACCCCAGCTGATCTATCACTATTATAACTTATGCATACATTCTCAACGTCTATATTCGACCCAGCATAGCCCAAATATGATGATAGCGTAAATATGATAATAACGCAATGAAAGTAAGTTCAAGAAAAATCTGGAAAAAACATAACTGGTGTATCGAATAAAATATATGTCCCGATTTATACCATATACTTACTTTTACTGTTGTTTGTACATTGTGTATGCATAGTTCTGTAGTTTTACTGCTGTTTGTACATTGTGTACGCATAGTTCTGCAGTTGAGTAAACTAAAAATAAAAATGTTCATGTGTTTGATAACCAGGGAGATAGAGATTGAGAATTAAATTTTAATGTCACGTTCAGCAGTAGGTCAGCTATATAACGCCGGGAAATATTCATTCAACTCAAGTGATACGTGATACTACGTCGAAATATCGTTTTGGTTCAAGTTGTCATCTTTTAGATATATTGAAATATCCATGCTATAATTTACATGAAAAAGAATCAGCACAGACAAAAGCTCAATTTCATACGCCCGTCGGCGTTGTTTCACGTGACGTTTGATTGTGATCGTTTGGAGTATACAATCGCTATAGTTTTCTGTAAAATAGAGTTTTATAATATGTGTTGATATCCGATCATATTTTGAGGTATGGTATGTTGATCTTGCCAGTTCAAACAATACTTCGGAATATATTGACCATGTGACTGCATAGAGGTCAAATCCTATGGGAGTGAAAGGCCATCTCCACGATGGCCATAATATACGGTCCAGATGATACTTCTCACGTGTTGGGCGTTGATGTCGGGGCATATGTGTTCATGTGAGCGCATTCGTACTTGGCAACTTTGCAAACTGTCACATATCCTTTCGCGTTCCTGTGAAACTACGAAAGTAGTATTTTCTCCCTGCGAATATCGTCCAAGAAAAACAAAACAATATTCTGTCAATGGCCATGTTTACTAAATCTCATGCTTGATCACATGACAAGTGTAAAAATGCACACATCCGTTATGACCTTACACCACTTTATTTATCCGTGTCTTAAGAAACATGTCGTAGCTTTTAACAGGCTACAAATAAGGAACTTTTACTGGATTAATTAAAATGGGTAGACTTCAGGTAGGCCATTTGTTGCGTTTTCTTATACTCAGGGTTGGAGTTGTGGTTATTTCCTTAGTAAAAATGTGGTAAACAAATAAGCTTTAACGATGCCCTGCAGTGATTAAGATATAATTGGCTAGGTAAATTTTCTCTTCTGCAGAAGATGTATTAAATACAACTTACATTGGTAATTATTGGATATCACTAGCAGAACATGGAAAAACAGTAACCAACCTTTCATTTTAGAAACTGGAATGGCTGTTTTCTCGATAATGGTTAATCATGCAAAATAGACGAAACTGAATATCCAATGCTTTATAACACACAGACAATCTTCAAGTATGTTCATACACAATAATTAATTTAAAGAAAAACAGTCACACAAACGCTAAACAAACTATTTTAAATTTAATGAAAAAGAAGCAGCATAGACGAAAGCTCAATTTCATACGTCCGTCGACGTTGTTTCGCGTGACGTTTGATTGTGATCCTTTAGAGTATACAATCGCTATTGTTTTCTTTACAATAGAGTTTTATACGCAATTATAATATGTGTTGATGTCCGATCATATTTTGAGGTATGGTATGTCGATCTTGCCAGTTCAAAAAATACTTCGGAATATGTTGACCATGCGACTGCAAAGAGGTCAAATCCTATGGGAGTGAAAGATCATCTCCACGATGGCCATAATATACGGTCCAGATGATACTTCTCACGTGTTGGGCGTTGATGTCGGGGCATATGTGTTCATGTGAGCGCATTCTTACTTAGCTTTGCAAACTGTCACATATCCTTTCGCGTTCCTGTGAAACTAAGAAAGTAGTATTTTCTCCCTGCGAATATCGTCCAACAAAAACAAAACAATATTCTGCCAATGGCCATGTTTACTAATCTCATGCTCAATCACATGACAAGTGTAAAATGCACACATCCGTTATGACCTTACCAGACTTTATTTTGTCCGTGTCTTAAGAAACGTGTCGTAGCTTTTAACAGGCTACAAAGAAGGAACTTTTACTGGATTAATTAAAATGGGCAAACTTCAGGTAGGCCATTTGTTGCATTTTCTTATACTCAGGGTTGGAGTTGTGGTTATTTCCTTAGTAGAAATGTGGTAAACAAATAAGCTTTAACGATGCCCTGCAGTGAGTAAGATATAATTGGCTAGGTAAATTTTTCTCTTCTGCAGAAGATGTATTAAATACGACTTACATTGATAATTATTGGATATCACTAGCAGAACATAGAAAAAAACAGTAACCTTCCTTTTATTTTAGAAATTGGAATGGCTGTTTTCTCGATAATGATTAATCATGCAAAATATGACGAAACTGAATATCCAATGCTTTATAACACACCGACAATCTTCAAGTATGTTCATACACAAATAATTAATTTAAAGAAAAAGTCACACAAATGCTAAACAAACTATTTTAAATTTAATGAAAAAGAAGCATTACACATTTGTATGGAGAACTAAGCATGCGAAAGATCACTGTTCCTGAGCAACAGTGAAATGTTTGATATAGTGAAAAATGCAGTTCTAATACCCGGATATAAGACCGATCACCCTACAATAACTATCAAATAAACATATCGGATATGCGACTGAACGTAGATTACTCAATTATTCTAGACACTGTTATTGAAAATAGGAGAAACAACTTGATGCACATAAATAAAAAACAGTGAGGTTGAAGAAATAATCGATATGGTTGAAAAGGAATAGATACCAATTTTGTGGAGATATCGTATACGAGTTGTCAGAGCATTTCCTCCATAGCTCTATAGATTTGTATCTAATACCGCTTATGCCGGTGCTAGGGGCCGTGTGGTCATATCATCCAAGTTGCCACATGAACAGGTACAATAAAAGCGTACCTGAGATACAACACATATCACCAATCGTTAGATTCTTGGTATGTGCTTTAGAATAGGTTAACCAGAAGACTATTCTGTGAAGTCATGTGACGCAGTCAGTATGTCGGCACCTCTTCCCACTTCCCTTATATGTGTTGTAATTCACTCGATGATCAAGCTACAGGTATGAAATAAATATTCCTCTTATCCCCATGCGGGTTAAATACCCATATCCCAACCAAGACAAGCAACTTTATAATCTAAAAAGCAATAATTTTATTTCAAAATATCGAGACAATCCTTCTAGTAGTTTTCAATTAATGGCGAAAACAAAAATGAAATGGGAGATTTGTGGGTTAATCTTCGACGTCATGACGTCAAGCCTGCATGTTATAACATGGCTAGATCAACGTCATCGTGGTCCCAAAATAACAGGATATGTAACCGTGATTTTCGTTAATTCTCAACAGATTTTAATGAAATATGGGGGGAAAATAGTACTTTTTAGTTTATATACTGTGTGAAGTTTCAATGTTGTACGACAAGTTGTCCTTGAAATATCGACGAAAAAGTCTCGGATATATTATCTATATTGGCGTCTTGCCCTATTTCGACACTACAATTCTATAGTGTGAATTGTATTTCTTGTTGACATACATCCACCAAGCTATATATTCCTATCGACTTGAAGACCAGTGTCCAGGATAATAGGAACTGTGCACACTCTCGTGTTCTGGCACATGTAGGCACCGTCATGATATGACTGAAAAATGTTGAAAACTACGTTAAATCCTACTCACTCAACTTGAAGACCGGCGTGAACAGATTATGAGAACTACACTTAGCGGCGTTGATGTATTTCAGGTACAGGTGATCCTTATGTACGGTCACATTGTGGCACTTCTAAAAAAGTTCTAAAAAACTAGGCTATGCTCATCTGAGCAGCCAAAAACGTTTCGATCACGCCATGATCAGACGATGTAGAATCGACCATACCCGATGAACTAACAAACATTTACTAAAAAAAGAAAAACCAACCCCAAGGTGTATTTCATGTCACGATCGGAACGTATTCTGATCGACTGTATAGATTTTAAGATTGTAAGATTTTTTATCAAGCAGCTACTTTAGACGATCTTCTTAGTCGAGTAAAAGAAGATTGTTATTTTAGAAAATTCGCTTGTATTAATTTCAATTTATGTACATGTTTGTCTGAATACTTTTGTTTGATCGTCGCTTTAGTTGAAATATTGCTGAACGCGACGCTGATCCTCCATTCTCTCTCTCTCTCTTTTCTTTAACCTTAACTATTGTACATGGTATCAGGAGCATGCAAACATATCTCCCATGCAAGATGAACCTCGATCTTCTGCATATTCCTCACTCACTTTCCTTCATATTGATGTATCATCTATAAGTGGAAGTCAATTCAAAATTCTCATTGTCAACAATATTGACATGCATACAGTAATATACGTATATGATGAAAAGCCACAAAGAATACAAGGTCCTTCAAATCCATTTTCGAAGCTTCTTTGGTCTTCAGGAGAACATCACAATTTTGCTGCTGTTCTCTCCGCGTAAGGGCCTCTACTTTCTTGACCAGGTTCTTGTGACCAGTTCATTTATTTATTGGTGTCAGTGTCACATGGTAATCTTGCAAAACACGCATTACGTACACTTAGATGTAGTTGTTAATTATTTTTGCAAATGCGGGATCAAAATATTTAAGCAATTGTTGGTTTATGTAACATCTGTATGATGTCTTCATTTAATGGAGGTAATCCATCTAAGTCAATATGTTTTTTCAGGTTAAAGTACCCCTCTGCCCAATTAACTGTGAACTTCGCCGGCAAGGGTGATCTCCCATTGACTATGCTTCAAACACGGTGCAAGAGATGGTGAGAGTTATCCCCCCATTAAGTATGACCTGCTGCCAGGCATGGATGTTCTCAATTTGATCATCATTACAGCATATGCTCATGAAATTAGGAACTGGGAAGGTACATACCCGGTGAGGAGGTGTTTCTCTCCTAAGATAATATACAAGCATGTAGTCCGTCATTCAATATTCAGCCGTCGTCCATTAATAGAGTAGATGATGTTAATTTCCCTGTTGTTATGGGGCTACAACATCGTGATTCATCGAATTGTCGAAGCAAGAGTAACCCAGACATCTCGCAGTGGGATAAGAATCCATTTATGCGTTTTACTGGTGGATGGATAGTGTGATGGACTGATCAAAAATTTCAATTAAAAAGCATTTTATATACAACGGTTCGATGGTGCAAAGTACTCCTTATGCCTCACGAATCCCCCAAATTCACTCTTAGTCACTTGCAACAAAACGGAAACTTGTAAATGGTTAATAAATGAACCTCCAATAATATTCCCCGCCCCCACCTCATCTATGAAATGGCACCGGGAAGGCTCAGTTTATCTGTAATACCGCTAATATTTTTTAAGAAAGCAAGGTGTTCCCCTGGTTTTGTTACATACTCAAAAAGAACTATATCTGTTCAGTATTATATAGCACAATGGAGACAATTGGTCATTGGGTAGTTTGAATCAATGAGCATCAATCGATGATGATCATTCAAGAGAAAAATTAAAATCTCCCTATGTATTCATTGTGATCGTTTTAAAGTGATTTACATAGATTTTGCATAGAACATGGTACCCCCTATACTTCATTCGGCAGTATAGAGAGTGAAGCTTATAATCAGTTTTATCTAACAAGCTCTTATCAATTCCATCATGACAGTTAGCTCAACCAAAAGTAGATATTACAGTAACGAAATACAAACAGGCAAACGCGAGCCAGCTCTTGTATACACAAGAACCTGGTCTGCTGAGAGATAAATACAGATCACATATGGCTATATATACAGATGGTTCTAAAGATGGTGAGGGAGTAGCAATCTTTAGTTCCAAAACTAAAACCTTTCGACTACCAGGTAAAAGTTCGATATTCACTGCAGAAGCAAATTCTGTATTGTTGGCTTTGGAAGGTATTGGATCAACTAAAAGAAAAAATGTTATATTCTCAGATTTACGTTTATGCCTTCAAGCGATTAAAAGTGGAACTTCGACTTATCCCACTATCTTGAATATTCTACAATTACATGACTAAATTTGATCAACGGATTGATATAGTGTTTTGTTGGTTGCCTAGTCACATTGGCATCAAAGGTAATACTGAGGCTGATAGAATGGCTAAGGCAGCCCTCGATGATAAGGTTGATCCTGTTGGAATCCCATATAGCGATTTCATACCCTTCTCATGGGAGTCGGCTGTTTCAATCTTTATGGGATGCTGTGAATAATAACAAACTTCATGAGTTCAAAAACACTGTAGGCTATACTCATCTGAACAGCCAGAAACGTTTGGATCAGACCATGATCAGGCGATGTAGAATCGGCCATACACGATTAACTCAAGAACATTTACTAAAAAAAAGAGCCAGTCCCAAGGTGTATTCCATGACACGAAGATCTCATAGTGAAACATATTCTTATCGACTGCATAGATTTAAAGATTGTAAGAGATTCTTTTTATCGAGCGACCACTTTGGAAGATCTCTTTAGTCGGGCGAGAGAGGGCTGTGTGTTGAGAGAAATCGGTTTGAAATAAGTTTTAAGGATAGCTGTCCCCTTAGAGGGTCAAAATTGGTCTTTTTTATTTCTTCATTCAGATGTTCACTATTTCATCTAACATTTGGTGAAAAAATGAAATCAAAATTCTAATTAGAATAATTAGAACAATATTAGGATTAAAAATTTAGTTTTTCAGGCACTAGAAAAATTAAACAGATTGCCTTACAGGTGATCCGATATCCAACTGGGAAGAGATTAACCTTTCAGGCGACTGCCTATTGTAAGTCGTTAATAGCTGCCTGAGTGTGTATTGTATTATTAATTGACTCGCAGGAACTTCGCTCAGACACCCGCCGTGAAGTGATCAGCGGAGGTGTGAACCTTTCTCAGCTGAACAAGTTTTAGCAAGTTTTTCAAGTTTAAATTGGATTTGAAACCGCCTTGACGAATAAACTTAGTGTTATAGTTATCCAAAATAAACAGGAATTCGAGACAGATTAAAAATGTATTTGACAATAGAATACAAGCAAAAAATTAGGACTAATTCATCAGATGTTTTGCTGGACACATTTTGCCCGATTTCTAGCCTTTCATTTTTGTACAAAATCCGAGATTTAAGCGATTATTTCTCAAAAAGTATCCATGCTACGCTTGTGAGATTTGGCATGCTTGTTACGTGTAAGGTGATCTAGTAAACTGTATCTCACTTTTTGTAAGTTTGACTTAGTTTTTTTAATTATTTAACTTTTAAGACAAACGACCGTAATATAGTAATTTTTCAATTTATTTTAGTAAAATAGCTGTAAAAACAAAACCAGGTAAAAATTTAAAAAATGAGATTGAGTTTACTAGTTCGAATTGTCTCCTATGAAACAAGACCAATAGTTTTCATGAAATTTCAATTGAAAAATGGACGCTATTGTTTTCATTTGAATTTTTTAAAATTGGAATATTTTCTACACAGCAGCAGCGTCGGTTATACATATAGTTGGAATCCCCACGATGTACGCTTTCATAAACTATATAGTTTATTATGGTTATCTTGTATATTTATTGATACAGAAGACAAATTATCACGGGGGTGCAAAAACTGCCTCTAAGGGGACAGCTATCCTTAATGTGTATATGTTTTAATGTGTTGGATTACTAAGTTATTGGCTTGAGTACTTAGAATTTTTCTTGATCTTCGCTATATAGCTGAAATATTGCTGAAATATTGTTGAATCTTATTTTTTCTCTCTCTCCTTGATCTCTTCGGCAAGGAAAATGCTGTGAAAAGAAAACATATATACAATTGGGGTCATTTAAAGGCAATACTATATGTGGGTACAACACAATGACCCTCCAGAGTTTCTTATATTTCTTATTTACCACAAGACCTCGGTGTGTAAATTCACTTTTTTGTCACAGATTAGGGGCGACTAAAAGTGCAGTATTTTTTTCTCATACTTTCAACACATTCTTCGCAAAAAATGAGAAATAAGAATTCGTTCCAACCCAATTGATGGAGAATTAGAAACATTTCCGCCAGCATAGATCCTTTAACATAGCTCCAGTAGGCATGGTAGAGGGAAAAGCGCATTGCAAAAGAAAATATAAACAATCCTATATTTGCACTGTTTTAAAAGCCTCATAAGAAAACGTCGAAATAAACTTTACTCTCACCATTGTTACCCTCTCACAATATATTCCCACCCCAACAATTAAACCCTACAAGTTTGGTCAAATTTGGCCTTTACTTCTTCATGTCTGCTACAGCTTGACCTCAACCAAGAAGTCTACTTATACACAGACACCCGAAGATACAATCATCCATTATTGTAATTTCCACGTTTCCCAATGTTCTTTTCTACAACAAAGAATTAATTACGCACCGTCCATCCTCCTGTGGATAAAATATATGCGTCATTACCCTGCTTGTATGGGACCACGAAAATAACTCCAATATGAACACTCAGCTAGCTTGTGATCGATGTTTCCAATGTGGCTGCCATATTTGCTGCCGAAGATGCTGCCTTCCCACTTCGATAAACCTTCCCTTGTAAAACAATTACAAAGAATTATACAGTCGTATCCATCAAATATTTACACTGGGGTATAGTGCACAAATGCCCAGCGGGTGGTTGGGTGGGCTGTTGCTTCAATGCATTTTGCTGATAAGCAACTGGAACTGTGATGTCTAGCACTTGTGTGCTGTCCTCACTATTTTATAGGGTGGATGGAGGGTGCCTGGTTCCATGCTGCTTCAAATATTTCACCGTTGAGGTAGCAGGAACGAAACTTGGTTGGGTGGTGCTTAGTTGGTTCGCCGCGATATAGCTGAAATATTTTTGAAGGCGACGTTAAAGTCTATTCACTCACTCACTCGAATTCGTATAAACACACATGTTTGCAGTCTGTATGTGTATGTATCGAACATATGTTACTGTATGTCCTTTCATCATTTCTAACTTAGCTGTTTGTAGATACTCAACAGGCTGATGCACATCAATTATTGTAAAAAGAAGTATACGGTCTGTTCAGAACAAAATATGAAATGCTACTATCTTGGGTTCTAAAACTGTGTCATATCGCCTCCGATGTCTATTCCAGGTGAGGAGGAACTCAGTTAAACATATTTTGATCAACTGTATAGATTTTAAGGTTGTAGAGATTCTTTTTAACCGAGCAGCTAGTTTGGAGGAGTTGTTTAGTCGCGTTAGAGAAGATTTGATTTTAGGGTATTTGAGAGCAATCGGTTTATTACACATGAGCAGTGTGACTAACGTCACAGGACCTACGAAGTAGAGTAGGCATTAGGACTCAGAACGCGAACTGAACTCTTGGAAATCCCCGCCCCCAGTTAGAATCCTGCCTATATTAAGATGGGCACCGCCCAAGTCGGAATCGCCAGTGATTTTCATCAAAAATCACCAGAAATTTTCATCAAAGGTAGGTCAGCTCAAGACTTGTTGTAACAATCTCCTGCTGCGCCGTCATTCCAAAAATAAATAACTATCGCCGATTTAATTTTACAATTTGTTAACTAAAGAAAACAGATTGAATAATAAAAAAGTTCAGTAGATTTCAAGCTTTACGTGTGAAAATATATTGATCTCTTTAATGGTTTTCAGTGCCCTTGTCCAGGATCAAAACAACTTTTTGAATCGCATTATTTTCCCAACAATACAACAAATTTTTATATATAGTACTATAGTAGAAAGGTAGCATTTATGTAGTTTACTCAAGACCAACACCTTCTCTGCACGAGATAATGATTTCATGCCATTCTCCTGAGCATAATCGGTACAAAGACGAATAAATAGCGTCTACTTCCTTCATCTAGTTAAATTATACCCAAAGAAAATAAATTAAGACACTTTAAACTAGCACATGCCGTCATGGCGTTGTTTCACCCTCAGTAAACTTTTATCGTTGTTGCTCACGCAGACTATTCTGAAGGATGATGCCACATCTTTCTTTCTTCGGCTGACTTAATTGGTTGATGTAGTATATTTCACCAACAGTGCGTAACTGTAACTTGACCTGAATTTGACGCCTGATGTGATCTGTGAGGAAATGTTTCAAGGATGTGAAATAGGATACACGTTAAAGGCCACAGCTTACATATATCTCTAGCAATATACTGAATTGTGTGTAGGCTGGCAAGTTGATAATAGCAGTGTAGTTAAATGCACTAACAAATGATGGAAAATTAGCATTTCCTATTTCATTATCCCATCACGTTTTATACTGTGTTATATATACAGTGAAACATACAGCCAAGGGTTCCCGATGGGCATGACAGTGCACTCGCTGAGCTATCAATAAATAATTAAAAAAATAATTATAAATCAAATTCTCAGCAGAATTCGGTCAGCTCAGAACTTGTTGGTAACAATGCCCTAATGCACGTTCGTGCCAAAAATCAAGGTTCTAATGTCAATGGTTCTCCTTATTTTGCCGACGAAAGGACTCGGATGGACTGACTCACTCACTCATTACCGGACAATTTGCGATCTGTAGCCTACTTCGTAGGAATAAATTTTAATGTATGTACCAGTTCTGTGATGATCGTCGCTATGTAGCTGAAATATTGCTGAGCGCGACGTTTAATGTAAATATCTCTCTCTGTATCTCATCCCTCATTTTGTAAGGGGATGGGATAATAGAGCAGAGGCATAGGGAGTAAATTAAATTCAGCGGCGAGAGAAATACAAGTGAAAAAATAAATGCGTCAAACTTGATTCGCGTCCTGATCACCAAAATATCCAGGGCTTCGGACACAAACTAGAGTGGATAGGGTGTAGAACAGCAGTGGTTTACTTTCTATAGCAGAATACACCGTTCTGAAATGGGGGTTGAAAACATAAGTTGGAAAGAAGAGAACCTCAGCAGAATGAATTGTAATGGGCGATGAATGAAAACACAGACTGGGCAAAGTTTGTGTGGAGCAAGAAATCAGTGATTAAGAAGAAGATGTTAGAGATTGAAGGAGGAGCTACGCTGGCTAACCCACAGTCTGTACGATCGGTACCCGGCATGGTGAGTGGTAGTGCTTCATTCTGATTATGACACTCGGTACGTATTGATCCCGGGATCCCAACTTGTGTATCAGCAATAGTTTGTTCCACTGAGAGAGAAAATTAGCCGCATCAGCCCATTTATGCTGATCGTCCCAAGATGGTGACAGATCTACAGTGACGCCTGCTACTGTTTTTTGTTTCAAAACCAAAATTCATCGATTGCCAGACAGGAGTTCTATTTTTACTGCTGAGGCCACAGTTTTTTTGAAGACCTTGGAGGATATTGGGTCCAGCAAAATTAAAAATATTTTCAGACTCGTTGCCTTCAAACGATCAAAAATGTTGGCTACCTAGCCATGTTGGAATTGCAGAAACACTGTTGTATACAAAGACAAAAGCAGGCCTGGATGTTAATCATCGTGGAGTCTCGTATATCAATTTCAGACCTTGTATATGTGCCTATATCAGAAAGCTGTTTCAAGTTTCATGCAATGCTAAAGCTAAACAAAAAATCCTCCAGTTTGAGAGAACTATAGGTTATACTTATCTTAACAGACAGACACGATTTGATCAAGCTATAATCAGGCGTTGTAGAATCGGCCATTCACGACTGACTCGCGATTAAAACACGAACCAACCCCGAAGTGTATTCCATGTCATGAGAAATTCACAGTTAACATCAACTGTATTGATTTCAAAATTGACATTCGTTTTACAGAGTAGCTGGTTTTGAAGATCTTTTTAGCAGGATGAGAGAAACTTAGACTTTGCTACATGGCTGTAAAATTGCTGAACGCGACTGGAAATAGGAGGGTGGAGAGGTATTGACAAATGTGAGGGGGGAAGATATCAGGTCGCCCAGACATTGTGTTCTCCCCACATTCTGATAAGAAAATAAGAGGACGAGTTGAGGAAATTTACCTTCTCAAGAAAAATGTTTTGAGAAATGGAAAACAAACAGCGTGATATTTTCACAGTGTTACATTTACCACGCGCTTATTCTGAAATGTGGTGATGTCTAATAATTTCTACATAAACTAGTCCCAGGGCATGTTTAGAAAGCTGGTCAACCTATGTACTATGTCACATAGATTTACAACTTTAAGAAAAATCCGATAATTTTCAAAAGAATAATTTTACTCTTGTTTTTCGATCTGTGTATAAAAAAAATACTAAACTGCTGATTAAATTATTGCAGGGCTTACTGTTCTTGAAAATAATATTGAAAAAAAGAAGTTTATCAGGAAGCTGATCCTGTTCGACAGATTCGTCAGTAGATTTGTAATACTGGTTACATTTTCAAATAACTTCCTCTAGAGATGGGTGGACATCTTGTGTTGCTTAGTGTTGCTAATATGTATTCAGTCCTTAAAGGCAACCCGAATGCATGGTGGAGTGCCCCCGGTAACATGTACATCCTGAACTGTGTTTCTCTGTATTGAGGCCAGTCTATAAAAGAAGATGACCACAACCGTCTTCCATACTTCTGTGCGCACGAACATTTACTAAAAAAGCAATCAGCCCCAAGTTGAATTCCATGCCACGAAGATTTCTCAGTGAGACATATTCTGATCGACTGTATCAATTTTAAGATTGTAAGAGATTCTTTTTATCAATCCGATACTTTAGAAGATTTTTTATTCGTGTAAAACGACTGTTTTGTGTTATTTGAAAGAAATCGGTTTGTTGCATAAGTTTTAGTGACTTGGGAGAGTTTTGTGAAATAGTTTGAGAACTTGGCCGGGATGGAAAGAGCATTGTTGATACATTTGTATGTAAATAGCAGAATAAGATAGTCATTGATTTTAGAGAGCGGTAAGATGTTTAATTGTTCAAGTAATGGGTTGGTGTGGGCAAGTTTATTACTGAATGTTATTATACGGATAAGTCTTTTCTGAAGAATCACAAGAGGTTTTAGATGGGTTGGGAATGTGTTTCCCCACACCAGGCGACAATAGGAGATGTAAGAGTAGAATAAAGCATAATATAGCATTATCAATGTTTTTCTGTTGAGGCAATTTCGTATATTATTGATTACACCGATATTTCTAGCCATTTTGGATGAAATTTCGTCAATGTGAGTTTGCCAGTTCAGTTTATCATTAAAATAAACTCCACGAAATTTGAAAGTACGAACAGACTCAATTTCCAGACCAAAGATTGATACATTCGGTATATTAGTATGGGGAGACCTATTCGGTTTGAAGAGTATGTATTTGGTCTTTTGTACATTTAATGAGAGTTTGTTGCAGGAAAACCAGTTATGTAAGTTTTCAAGTTCCTGGGACATAATGTCCACTACTCTGGTGGGATCAGTGTCTGAAAGGGCGGCACTTGTATCATCTGCGAAAAGATTTATGTTCAAGACTATTAAATAGTGGTTCCCCAAAATTACAGCTCTCTGTTTGCTTCACTTTTCAAGTGTCCCTTCGATCCATTCATATTCAGAATGTTGCAGAGCATTTCATAATAGTTTACTATATCTTGCACTCACAAGAAATTACATGCTTGGACTGAATCAAACATCACATGTAACTTTGCACCTCCTATATGAAGTTGGCAACTTCTGATAACCTGTGTTTATTTCATTTGGTTTGTTTTTACAATTTTCATTGGCTGAGTGGCTGTTTGAAAGTCCATCACCCAATCAGAGATCAGCATGATGGTCGAACTTAACTCGGAAGTTGGCAGCTGCAGACATAAACAAAACTGTGCAGTGTAACACTTGCCAGCGCAACATGGCATGTTTGTAAAAATCACATCATCCACAAATAGTAAACTATTATGAAATCCCCGGTAAAATAGTAATAGAAATAACAGGTACAACAGTCATATGTCAGTGATATTGTGTTTAAATGGCTATGCATACAGAACAATTACTAATCATGAATATTGAAAATAATTATTTGAAAATGGTGGTGGTGAAAAATCACCAGCTTGGATGTTCTTTTTTGGTCTTTCAAGTCTTTTTTGGCCTTTCAAGTCTTTTTTGGCCTTTCACGTCAATACAAATAGTGGAGATTATCTGGGTTATGTGTCCACATAAAAAAATCGCACTGTTTCAGAACTATTATATTTCGGCACTGAATCTGTACTGTTATATATATAGTACTGTTTCAAAGCTGTTATATTTCAGTACTGTTTCAGTACTTTGTTAGAATTAATGTACTGAAACAGTGCTGATATTATTGTTGCTGTGTAGGCCACAATTACAAGCATAATGCTATGCTTCACATAGGAACTCCTACACTTTAGATATCAGGTGCAGAGAAATATGCCTAAATTTTGACAGAATAAAAGTTGCACTTTACCTGCACAACTTTATTATTATAGCTGCAGCAGTTAACATTCGTAGCAGTGTTGTCATGTATACATGCAAACATCACTGAAATATGATTTAAGTTATGCCTACCAAACCTATTTTAAAGCATGGCTATTGGCGTAGTAAGTTCTTAGACACATTGTATACTGATAAATGAGACAAAACATCCAAATATCAGTTCAAAAACATGAGCAGACTCGGTAAAGGTATATTCTATCAATAAGCATACCAAAATCTGTTTTTCATGTCAAAACAAAAATGACATTACCAACATTTGATGATTTGATTACCAACAAATGATGATGACCTTAGAATGAATCAGCTGTATAACCATTACATATTTGTCATTATCTTACCACTATCGAGTCATCAAGCTAGTAAAAATTAGGGGAAATAATAAGATATGAAAGTGATATCGAACCTCACACCTGTCAAGGCGGATAACGTTAGAAAAATTCAAACACCATTTTCCAGTCCAAGAAACATACACAGGATTTTGGAAATGGTAGAGATAAGAGTACCCATTGCAAACGCTGGTACGCAAATATTACCTAATCGGTAATGAGTGAATACATTTGAGCACCAGGGAAAATGTTGCTAACATCATTTTCATTGCTAACGTCATTTTAGTTTAATGCCTTTCTTTTACATTTAGGTATAGGAATATCCTGAAGGATTCAAATAAAACTGAAAAGTTTAATGGATTTAGAATACCAAAACTCTTGCTAATGTCATTTGACAGAATGACGTTATCTACCCCTTATTATTGTTGTCGAAATTAACCTGAATGAATTTAATAATAAATAATAGTAAGAAACATTCACTACGGTACGTTACATGGCTAGATCAGGAATCTCCGGTTGATCCCCAGAAATAGTTCTGTGTACATATTGTAACCTCTAAATGCCAAAACTTTGTTATCCTGTTACAAAGGAACATATTACGGATTCATGTACGTTTCATGCCTGAATTTATTGAGGAAGTAAAACTGATGGTGGTTGTTGTGCTGGACAGTTTGCTTGTGCACATGGGCAGTTTCCTGTTCACATTGAACAGAATACTGCCCATGTGCACAAGCAAACTGTGTAGACAGAGATCTCCATGATGCTGCATTTTGCACTAGAGCAGCCATGCACAAGGGAGATAATCTTCTTAACATTGCTTGAGAGGGTGGTGACAAAGCTATCTACTGGTTTCACTATGTCACAGCCAAGGATCTCATGAAGTGGGGAGGTATGGTCGCAGTTTTCTTTTCTCAGTTCCTGCATGCGCACCAGGTTGAAAACCTGCCCATCTCTCTTTTCCAATCTTATTCCTTCCAGGAATATCCCAAGAGCTTCCTGTAATCAATTAAATGTGCATATATGTAAATTGGGTATACCAAATGAGAATTAGGAGAACCGGTGGTAGTATTAAGACAACTTAAACCAATTTTGAAATGAATGTGTGTGGGGAATGTCTCCATCCATGAATATAATTCAAACAAATTCTTATTAGCTAGATTCTACTAAACTAGGAGATGTTGGGTCAAGCAAGTTTTGTTGCTATCAAGTATCCTCGGTGGATTTCACTGATCTACATGTGTGAATAAATATGTTAACTCAACTATTTACTTGATTTAATGTCATGAACAATATACATGTATATCCTCCATATTGGGTGAGTGAGTGAATAGAATTTAACGTCGCTTTCAACAATATTTCAGCTAAAAATATCACGACGAACCAACTAAGCACCACCCATCCTAGTTGTGTTCCTGCTACTTCAAAGAAGAAATCTTTGAAGCAGCATGGAACCAGACACCCTCCATTCACCCTATAAAACGCTGAAGACAGCGCACAAGACACAGACAGGACGCTTACATGGTGCAATAAAGACAAGTGATATTACAGTGCTAGACATCACATTATCAAGTTCCTGTTGCTTCTCAGCAAACTGCATTGAAGCAATAGGAACCTGGACCCACCCAACCACCTGCTCCTCCATATTGAAATTTACTATGTATATTACATGATTTTCTCTATCAGTGAAGAGAACTGGGCTGTCGATATTTGCCAGCTGTCCATTCTGTGTCCTCACTACCTTGAAAAGTGTAATTCCAGTTTCTTCTGCTTGTTGGACTGTGATTCCACAGTTCAAGCATGCTTGGAGCAGATGCCTCTTCGCCATTTCAGAGAAAGTAGATAAGGTTGCTGACACTGTTCTCTTGTTAGTATCTCTTCTCCGGACCTTTCTGAGTTCTCCAGAACATCCTGACTTCAGCTTGTCAATACTTGACGACCTTGATAAGGAGGTGTAACAGAATGACGTGGAGAACGGCGTTGTGGTGTACGGGAAGGACGAACAGGTGTATGAGGACGACGTACCGGCGTACGGGAACGGCGTTGTGGTGTACGTGAACGACATACAGAACGAAGCGAACGAAGTGCAAACGTACGGGAACGGTGTTGAGGCATACGGGAACGATGAACAGGAGTATGAGAACGACGTGCCGACGTACGAGAAAGGCGTAGTGGCGAACAAGAACGACGTACAGGTGTATGAGAACGACGTGATGGCGTATAGGAACGTCGTTGTGGAGTAATAGAACGACGTAATGGCGAACGTGAATAGCGTTGCGGAGAACAGGAACGGCGTTGTGATGAACAAGAACGTCGCCTAGGTGAACGGGAACGACGTTGTGGCGTACAAGAACGACGTTGTAAGAAATCAACTGAAGCCGAACCCGAAGGCTGATGTAAATCCGAAACTCGAAAAGTCGCAGTAGAGTGCTAACGAACAGCCGTAGTCCGTGGAGCTGTTCTGGACAAACAGATGTAGAAGAAAGCCGAGATTTAAATCGCAGAGGCGAAGTCGAAATCCGTTGAAGCTTTTTCTTTTTCATAGGACTAGACTGTGAAAGAACGCCCGACAATAGATTGGGTGAAGTAGTAACCCGCGAAGCTGAAATATTTTGTTCGTCGATAACAAAAGATCGCTCAGAAAAGGCCGGTCGCTTGAAGACAGGATCCTTTGTTGTCCCAAACAAAGAAATGGACTTAGTCCCCGAACAGCCAGACGAATTCTTACCACCACGACCCAGACTGTCCAGACTATCAACCTGTCTAAATACACCACTAGGGGGGGACTCTAATAGACGAGGACAGTGACATGGTTGGACTGAGAAGATGAGATACTTCCAAAAGTGAACTGGTAAGATCTTCATTAAATTTAAAATCCCCGATGAGAGGATTTCATTTTGATGTCTCTCGTCGGCAGATACACTAAGGTCCTCAGAAGCCCGTAACAAGAACGCACGCCTAGCCTGGGCATAATTCTTCCAGGTAGCGTCGTCTCAGTTCAGGCACTTCAGACACGTGGCATTACGATAGCAAAGATGTCCTTTGCACGAGAAACAGAACAAGTGAGAGTCCAAAACAGACCAAAAACGCCGACAAGAACAGCAAGATTTACAATTTTCAGGGACTGTAAGATCAGACATTGTGATCCAAGTAAACTGCAAGTAGTTAGCTTCAGAAAATAACCCTAGGTTACGTCTCAAACTAGCAAAGTTAGGAACTCTGTCAAAACACAACTGCACGCGAGCAGATACAGGAAGAAAGAGGAGGTTTTCATGTGAGCGCATGTGCAGAGTAACCCGACTGAGCTCCCCTAAGGGGAGATAACTTTTATTCTGCAAATGGAATCTCCTATGGAAGATATAGGCATAGCAATAGCAGGTGAAGATTTGAGCAATAAATTGTAATATTACCATTGTCCGTGATCTTGGAAATAACCCCCAGCTAGCACGTGGCGTAATATTTCAAATTCGGCAAAATCTCTGGCACTGTCTCTACTCCGAGCGAGTTGATTTTGTTTGAACAGCTTTTGTCGAATACACCCATGTTGCTTTTCAAAGACATCCTCAGTGTAAGCCAAAGGTGGTCCATGTTCATGAATGTCATCAACCTGCAAATAAAATGTCATCGCAACGCAATGCGTGATAACTAGAATATAATGCCACTCTCCATCCCCTCCCCCCCCCTAACGGTGAACCTGGTAGGATTCAAGCTTAACTGTCCTGTTACCAACCATAAATTACAACACATATAAGGGAAGTGGGAAGAGGTGCCGACATACTGACTGCGTCACATGACTTCACAGAATAGTCTTCTGGTTAACCTATTCTAAAGCACATACCAAGTATCTAACGATTCGTGATATGTGTTGTATCTCAGGTACGCTTTTATTGTACCTGTTCATGTGGCAACTTCGATGATATGACACTTATTGTACCTGTTCATGTGGCAACTTCGATGATATGACAACTTCGATATATCTCACACATGTGAGAACCACTCACATGTGTGATGTGATATTCCACAAAATAATAGCTTGAATGGGTGGTATTGTCTCACATGGATTACAATATGAAGGAAAGGCACACAAGGACTATGCACATCACACTACTGATGTGGGTTTGAAATATGGTCAGCTCAAACTGATATTGTCCTTGTGTCTGTCAATTATTCTGTGACCTAATTCATTAGCATTTATTCACAACCTCAATATAGATTCAGAGACCTTGGCATGGGACTGATTAGTTACAGTAATTACTCCATATCCAAGAGTTTACAGGTACACATGCAATCCATGACTGAAGTGTAGCACATCAGTTACTAAACAGCTGGCAACTGAACTGTGTGCAGTTATTGCATGGAACATCCCCTCAACATGCAAAACTGTCATGAAGTTCCCAAGTGCTCAGCATGTTATATCTATCATGTTTGAAATGTTCAGCTATGGAGCAACAGCAAGTTTTCGCTCAATAAATGGGTTTCCGTAACAGAATGAAACAGTGACACGGATCTGCGCAAATACAGATTATCAGAAATTTTGCAATTAAAAATGGCCCCTAAGGTTTCCATCCAATCAGGGAAACCGGTATTCATTACATAAGTCTCTTGATAAATTGAAGATGGCCCCCCATCCTTCTCGCCACTCAGATATGTGGTTATTCATTCATGCAAGCCATTGAAGTGAGTTTCAAGACACAAATAATGCAGACTTCGTGAGAAATGTATTGTAGATGTAACTCTGACACATGACCTCGCACACTGATCTCGATTGCAATGTGTCATATCGCAGTGACCGATATGATATTACGTAAAGGCATTCCAAACATCATAGCCTCTAACATCGAGTGTGGTTTCAAGAAATTCATACAGCTGTGTGTTGTTTTAGCATGACATCACGGGCTCTGTTTGACATCACATGAGGCATTCTGTTCAGTACTAGTCTGAGATCGTAATCACATTGCGATGTCACAGTGAGATCAAGTGATCACAGCCTTCTTTGTTTCAAAAGCCTTTAAAGGGGCATGAAAGTGTCGTGTTTTAGTACTGTGCTGTCATTTCTGTCATGTTAAAACGCAAAAAAATGCCATACAATTTGAAATATTAACATTTACAATTATTAAGCGAATGAAAGTAGCAGATTGTATGAAAATTTGATAGAACCATTAAGTATATGTTCCTCAAACAGATACTTAAGGCTCCAGTGAGGATAAAACCTGAAACTTGTGCATAATGTGGTACTATCTGATTAAGATTTGGAGAAAGAAAATGCGGTACTATCTGATTAAGATTTGGAGAAAGAAACCAATATTATCAGCACTGCACACAAATTGAAAATTCTGCTTAACCTAAATATGGGTTACGCTGAAATTTTTCGAGTAACGCTTCTTTGATTTGCATACCCCATCACTATTGTATACAGGTTAATACCCGTAATTCAAGTGAACTGAAAATGGGTTACGCATGAAGAAAATGGCGTAACCTCTACGCGAACCAAACCTATTGTTCGCGCAATTTGTGCAGCCCTGTATTATGATCACCAGAGATGTAGTAACAACAATACTACTGGAGTCCATAAAACTTACTAAGTGAGTTGACATGTGTGTCTTTACTTTGCTCATGAACTGGGGGGGCATGTTCCTGTACAAGCTAGAGGTAAACTTTTATACCTCGCTCGATTTCTCTAACATCTGTCGGAATTTTGTGGAGCTGTTTGCTGAGCTTCAAAATGAGGTCAAGAACATTGAATATGAAGATAGGCAATCATGTTCCAAGGCTGATGCCAAGAAGATGGTGGATACATCATTGAAAAATGAAATTTAATACTGATACTGAATATCCTGCCAGATTCTGAAACATTAAACAAGCAAAAAAATCACAATTGAATATTGTCAAAATTATTTCTCATTTCACTTATGAGTACCACTTCAAGAATACTTCTATGTATATTGTAATAATTGGAGTCTATAGCTTATACTTACCAAAGCTAGTTTACAGATCATATTTACAAATGTCAGTTGCAGTCCAGCAAATCCCAGGATGAATGAAGCAATTTGTATCTACAAAAATAACAAGTTTTTCTCACATGTCTAATCATCAGGGGAAGCATTTAGTCCAACACAGCAAGGAAGCAATCAAAGATCGCTCAATTGTATGCCCCCCTTCCCCTTTCTGTTCTGTATTGGTCGGTGGAGGCCTAATTTGGATAATTATAAAAAATTCTGTTTGTCACTTTTTTCGGCATGCCTCACATAATACATATTCCAAGTATCGACCAACAAGTAATAATACAATGTTTTGATGCAAGATGGTCGCCAGAGCTTTCGCCAAATCCGAAAATGTGACCTGGTTATGAGACCTACATGCCTTGGGAGTATATTGTGGTGAAATTATTAATCGATCAGTGAACTTTGAATTTTTCCCCCAATTAACTCTTTTTGGGGCAATTTCATACTTCAGGACCTATGTGGTCTGCTTTGGAATGTAGAATAACAATTTTATAGCCATTTGCCCAGTCCAAATCGGTTATGGACTGAGATCCAGCCTGAACAAAATAAATATATCCCATTCACTTAGGTTTGATGAACAAAGGGCCATAACTCTTGAAAATATTACCGAAAGCAGAGATGGACAGACGGACGGACAAAGCGATCACTATATGCCCCCCCCCAACAATCTAGGTTCAGAAAGCATTTCATAATTCAAGGGTGAATTTGTTGCACTCATGAAATAAATACATGTAGGTATTAATTGCAGGATGGGTCAATTCCACAACCAGGGAGCTGTAAATTGCCCATGGTTAGCTTTTACCATCTACCTGGCAAATATTCAGTACCACTAAACTCAGAATTAGTCTGATCCATATACGCATGTACATGTAGCCAGAGGTTCTTCAAAATGTCTGATGACCGGGAACTTACGATTCACACAGCCCCCAGAGGAGAACTGTCTACTCCTATATAACCATGAAGATATAGGGTTATCTTACCTGGACAGACTACTGCTATTTCAGCTTTCAATGGACACTGCTGACAAGGGCCATATAAATTCTATCTAAATGTTACCCACTTCCAAAGGCATCAGTATATTTAGATGTATCTATACTTTAACAATTTGGTAAATGTGAAGCACACCTCAAGTCGAGTGTGGGTGACCGAACTAAATTCTGCTTTCTATATGGGAATCTGATCTCCAAGTTTACCAGGATTTCTTCCAACTCATTAGAAACCTATTTTGTGAAAGTACACTTCTTATAAAATATGTGGATCTCGGAATCCGGCAACTCTTCCACTTTTCCCAACCCAAATAATACTCTCCATAGTACCAGTTTGTATACAAGCTTAGTCACGTTCATACTCACAAACTGTTTGAAATCCTTTCCTTGTCTGCTGCCCAAATTCTTGGCCATGTCAACTTTAAGAGACACTTGAAAGCTGGACTGATCTAAAGCATCCAAATGGGAATTCAGCCATTGCTGCTGTTGCTCTGTCAGCATTGCCACACACATTTGCACAAGATGTTTAACTAGGTCCAAGTACATCCAGTGCAGGATCCCAACAGGAATATCCCTGCAACACAAATATTTCACACAATATCTCTCCCTTTTAGTTTGTAAGGCAAAAAAATGAAAGAATGAGATGTAATTTCTGAGAGAAAAAAATAAAATATGCACCATGCATGCAACTGTAAACCCTGAAGTGTGGCTTCTAACTCACGTGATAACTTGAAAAATTTGTACTTGTGGGCATATAAAGTCAAGATTTAGAGCCTGTGCTAATGTGCCTGATATCAATTCTCCATGAATATACATGTATCTGCATATGTAGATTTTCAAAATTGAAATTTTAAGCAGTTGACAAAAATTGTTATTTTCACAAGGACATGAAGAAACAGTGCACACATTCAGATACAAAATTATGATTTTAATGGAATTGTGTTTCAAAAGTATTGTCTACATGTATCCTGTCAATCCTGAGACTTATTGTTTCAAAATTTGCAGATTAAACAACAAACCATGTATTGTGTACTGACTTGTGTGGGTTGATGGCTGACCACATAGGATTTGAATACTCTTTTATCCCTGTTTTCGTCTGAATTTCCTTCTTCTTAGTGAAGGAAGTGGTACATTTTAACTCATTCAGGGTCTTTTTAGTCTGATACACTATTCTCTCAGCACCCTTTGTGGTACAGCTGGTTTTGCCTGCCTGATCATTCAAAATAATAAAAAAGACATGCTCATCACTAACATGTAGATTAGCACTACAGAGAAACTTCTAACAAAAACAAGTGAAGTATCTGCTGGCAAATTACAGGTGGACTGTCATTGGGGTTAGTGTGTGAGCAAATATGACTTAAGGTCACTTTTAACTATATTTAGTCATATCACGTACGACATTGGGTCCTATTCCTTCTCATACCTGGGAACCCCATGGGTGCCTCAGTTAGTCGCCTCTTACGTCACACTCTCTCAAGAGCTGAGGCTAATTCTTACGAGTCCATGACATTATCCCCCAAGGACAGTTTCCCCAGTGACTTTTCCCCCACGACAGTATCCCCACACGACATTTGCTGCATACCTTAAAAATGAATTCAGCAAATATCCATGAGTTGTGGAAAAGGATACTGGATTGAAGGTACATGTATCATACATGGAGAGAATATTTATCTAGGAAATTCAAGGGTAGCTTTGTGATGCGCATTACAGGCACAGCGGAGCGACTTGAATAATTGGGAGAATTTAGTTATTTTAAATTTGATCACTCTTGGTGCATCTGAGAAGCTTGAAAGGAGTTATATCTCATTATTAAACCATGTCAAAAGAGCTGCGTTTTGCAATGAAATATCCTCCACGTTGCTTCGAATATTAACCGATTATATTTATCAACAACACCAGAAGCAAATGAACTGGAAATCTGCATTCATACATTAGACAAGCCACCACCTCTCTGTTTGTAACACATCATGTGACGTAGTTGTACAGTATGTAGTTGGTATATGTGCTGTTTGCGCAGACTCAAAACAAAATTTGATTGTTACGTATCACGGGAGATGAGCTGATTCTGGAATTTGAACACTCAGCCTATGAAGAGGGCATGATGCCTTCACATTTCGTCTTGGCTCTGTAGGTACTGTGCAAGTGTTAGGTGGTGAATGCTGTTTGACGAGTGTCATCTAGTTAGTCCAATCTAATCATACATATACTTCTTCTTCATTTGCTTCTGACGATACCAAGGTTTTTTTAATACTGAACATGTTGATTGGAGAGCACGGGAGTTTCAGACGATTCTTTTCATGTATCTGACCAATTTCAAGGCCCTTAGGTCCGTGTAACCTTGCACAATTCAATTTTTGTTTTTTTTTTGCTTTTGGCTTCTCAAAATGAAAAATTGAAATTTGACAACCAAAAACGAAAAACGAAAATTGAACTGTGCAAGGTTACACGGACCCCCTTAGGCTGGTTAAAATTAATTTCCTGTTCAGCATAATTTTAAAAAAATTCGAGTGGGGCGGGCGGGTTTTTTTTCCGATCAAAGTGGTCCGTGAAAATAGAATCCCAAAACCGTATCCTCGTATACGGGTGAATTTTCGTTATTCTATCGAGAAATGATTTCCTGTGTTTACTATGTGAGTGGGTACTTATAGCCAGCAATCATATATTTTGAAAATGGAAACCCAGTTACTCTTATTCAAACATAAATTGGGCCAATTCCCATGACATCCGGCTATCGCCCACCTGGTATTTTTAGTACGACAGTCTGGCGGCGGAAAATGACACTTGGACTAAATGACATGATATAGCCTTAAAAAAATTCGTGAATCTAATTTGATGTGATACAAGAAATGAGGCTGAGCGATTCATGTCGATGATCGTGCTGTCGTAAAGCCGACAGGCCTACACCTCGAAGGATGACGGTAAATTGTGGTTGGTCCTGAAAAGGATCAGGGCCAAGGGTCGTTGCAAAAATCACATGCGCTTTTAGCTGGATTGAGATCGAGAACCGTTATGATACCGTTCGGTATTATCACTCACTGATAGATGGTTTTGAATTTCAGAAAATATTTGAACGAATATATATCAATTTGTGTATTTTTAATTCTGGGTAATAACTTTGCAAGGTTTAAATGGACACCTAAAGCTTGTTTTATCGAACTATCTGATTTTGCTGTTTCTGGTCGTGGTCCTGGACACTGACGAGGGAATATGGAACTGAATTAGAACACGACCGATTTGTACCATATAGAAAAGAAAAGAATGTCTCTTTATGTTATGCTTATATTCCAAAGGGTTGACGTATACAGAGAAACAATAAATTGGCAATGTATAGCGGCCTCGGCTACATATCGGTCCACGATTTGACAATCTCGACTTCGGACTCCAAACTATATGCATCGCCGGGTTAATGGTGTAAACTAGTTTATTGAACAGAAAAATCCTTTGGCTTGTATCAGTATCTAGTTAAATTAAATTTATACATTTATTGAGAATTCTGCTTCTAAGTCGCTTGACTTCGGTCTCGGAGAGTCGACTCCAAAAGAGAGAGAAAAACAAAATATGAGGCGGGAGAATATTTCGGAGCGGGCGGTGATGCTAAAAAGGAAACTTTTTAACCAGTGAGATGCGGAAGGGGGTGCATTGCAAAGTGATCCTTGCCCTGCCCCTATTTTCATTATTGCACCTTCCGTCGCGCCTGATGCGTATCTATAAACCATTCTTCCAATGTCAGAGTTTGAAACCTCCGGAACTGTCGCTGCTACATGTATATCTAACAGTGCATGGAAGGTATGCAATCTGATGCCATGAGAATGGTTTAAATATGCTAAAACATATCCCATCCGAATAGATAGTTTACGGAAATTCTGATACTTTTTTCAGGCAGGTTTTTTTTTTTTTTTACTGTTTTTTTGCAGGATTCGATATGTATCATAATTTGACATGATTTCAATATAGGTTCTAAGTGCCCATCATTTACATTATATCATACAAGTTTTCCATGAGAAATAATAATGAATGTACTATAACATTGGTGGTAGCTGCTGCATGCTTTATAACTATTCTGTTCATCGCTTGACAGGACACCATTATGAAGCTCCTGCGGGACAGTAAAATCGAGTCTTTTCAGGCTGCGAAGAAGTGCATGAGTTATGCTCTTCACCAATACACCAATCTAAGGAATCAACTAAGAATTAAGGTAAGCATTGTTTATTTTTGATTCACATTTATTCAGTCAATCTGTAAGACAAAAAGGACAGATTTTGATTACATCAACTGAAGAACCATAAAATTCAATAACGCAAAATACAAGTGGTTCTCACAGAATTGTCAAAGATGCTCCCAATTAATTCGCGGAGTTTGTCCCATATGCATATTACTAATGTTTAATCGATATTCATTTTACCGTTTCAACATTGTATTGATCAGTGTGACTCATGGTACACAGGGCCTTACACATTATTACACTATATGGATTAGTAATTACATACAGAAATTAATTAGAAACTTAGCCTTTGCACACCATCAATACAGTTATAAATGAATGAACAATGAATAATTGTATGCATGCATGATCTCTGTAAGGATTGAATCGCGCAGTTAATTGTAACCTGATGTATATGTGCAGATGTCAGTTACCGAGTTCTATTCACTTTCTATACTTATGTCTTCTTCATTTCACAGCTGACTGGAGGGAAAAATCAAGTTCAGGGGGCAACCATAGATAATTTAAATTTCGTATTATTTGGCCATCTTGCCTCACCAACGGAGGACCTCATGACTCCCAGGAGATTACATCACACTATTCTTCTTGTGAGCATATAAAGTGTATTCAACCTGCAAAACTTTGTAATGATCAATGCATTACATGTACTTCATTACATGAACTACTGTATCAGATTGACTTCAACCTTTCCCCCTCCCAGGTCCATGGACTGCACCCTCCATCTAACTGTGTCTAAATAAGCAAGCATAGCCCCTCCCTATAGAAGAAGAAATATTTATAGATATCTTTATATCATGTTTACATTCATTTCTGTCGTGTAAATTAATTGAAGTAGGACTCCAGTCTGCTAAATTACACGAATAGCATGTCAACTGACTAAAAATCAAATAATAATTTAAATAACAATTCAATTATTGTCATTTTTATATTACAATTTCATAGAGCCTTTGCCCATCAGTACAAACTATTCACTGGACAAGAGGGACAGGGAAAGGATTTCCAGTTTTGGAAATCCTTCAAGCAGTATTTTGAGGAGGTGGAGAATGACAAAACAGACGACAAATGGGAGAAGCTCAGGCCAAGAGAGGACGGAAGAATTATCAGATTTAAATTGATGTAAATCTTGTACATCTACATTTTTTCTTCTGCCGGTTCGTCTGTCCGAGCCATATGTCAATAAGTATTGCAAGAAAGTGCATGAAACTGACAGGTTCACTCTACTTGTGACTTTGAGAATTTTACTCTCCTAAATAATGTGCCTGATATCAATTCTCCATGAATATACATGTATCTGCATATGTAGATTTTCAAAATTGAAATTTTAAGCAGTTGACAAAAATTGTTATTTTCACAAGGACATGAAGAAACAGTGCACACATTCAGATACAAAATTATGATTTTAATGGAATTGTGTTTCAAAAGTATTGTCTACATGTATCCTGTCAATCCTGAGACTTATTGTTTCAAAATTTGCAGATTAAACAACAAACCATGTATTGTGTACTGACTTGTGTGGGTTGATGGCTGACCACATAGGATTTGAATACTCTTTTATCCCTGTTTTCGTCTGAATTTCCTTCTTCTTAGTGAAGGAAGTGGTACATTTTAACTCATTCAGGGTCTTCTTAGTCTGATACACTGTTCTCTCAGCACCCTTTGTGGTACAGCTGGTTTTGCCTGCCTGATCATTCAAAATAATAATAAAGACATGCTCATCACTAACATGTAGATTAGCACTACAGAGAAAATTCTAACAAAAACAAGTGAAGTATCTGCTGGCAAATTACAGGTGGACTGTCATTGGGGTTAGTGTGTGAGCAAATATGATTTAAGGTCACTTTTAACTATATTTAGTCATATCACGTACGACATTGGGTCCTATTCCTTCTCATACCTGGGAACCCCATGGGTGCCTCAGTTAGTCGCCTCTTACGACACACTCTCTCAAGAGCTGAGGCTAATTCTTACGAGTCCATGACATTATCCCCCAAGGACAGTTTCCCCAGTGACTTTTCCCCCACGACAGTATCCCCACACGACATTTGCTGCCTACCTTAAAAATGAATTCAGCAAATATCCATGAGTTGTGAAAAAGGGTACTGGATTGAAGGTACATGTATCATACACGGAGAGAATATTTATCTAGGAAATTCAAGGGTAGCTTTGTGATGCGCATTACAGGCACAGCGGAGCGACTGAATAATTGGGAGAATTTAGTTATTTTAAATTTGATCACTCTTGGTGCATCTGAGAAGCTTGAAAGGAGTTATATCTCATTATTAAACCATGTCAAAAGAGCTGCGTTTTGCAATGAAATATCCTCCACGTTGCTTCGAATATTAACCGATTATATTTATCAACAACACCAGAAGCAAATGAACTGGAAATCTGCATTCATACATTAGACAAGCCACCACCTCTCTGTTTGTAACACATCATGTGACGTAGTTGTACAGTATGTAGTTGGTATATGTGCTGTTTGCGCAGACTCAAAACAAAATTTGATTGTTACGTATCACGGGAGATGAGCTGATTCTGGAATTTGAACACTCAGCCTATGAAGAGGGCATGATGCCTTCACATTTCGTCTTGGCTCTGTAGGTACTGTGCAAGTGTTAGGTGGTGAATGCTGTTTGACGAGTGTCATCTAGTTAGTCCAGTCTAATCATACATATACTTCTTCTTCATTTGCTTCTGACGATACCAAGGTTTCTTTAATACTGAAGATGTTGATTGGAGAGCACGGGAGTTTCAGACGATTCTTTTCATGTATCTGACCAATTTCAAGGCCCTTAGGTCCGTGTAACCTTGCACAATTCAATTTTTGTTTTGTTTTTGCTTTTGGCTTCTCAAAATGAAAAATTGAAATTTGACAACCAAAAACGAAAAACGAAAATTGAACTGTGTAAGGTTACACGGACCCCCTTAGCCTGGTTAAAATTAATTTCCTGTTCAGCATAATTTAAAACAAAATTCGAGTGGGGCGGGCGGGGTTTTTTTCCGATCAAAGTGGTCCGTGAAAATAAAATCCCAAAACCGTATCCTCGTATACGGGTGAATTTTCGTTATTCTATCGAGAAATGATTTCCTGTGTTTACTATGTGAGTGGGTACTTATAGCCAGCAATCATATATTTTGAAAATGGAAACCCAGTTACTCTTATTCAAACATAAATTGGGCCAATTCCCATGACATCCGGCTATCGCCCACCTGGTATTTTTAGTACGACAGTCTGGCGGCGGAAAATGACACTTGGACTAAATGACATGATATAGCCTCAAAAAAATTCGTGAATCTAATTTGATGTGATACAAGAAATGAGGCTGAGCGATTCATGTCGATGATCGTGCTGTCGTAGAGCCGACAGGCCTACACCTCGAAGGATGACGGTAGATTGTGGTTGGCCCTGAAAATGGTCAGGGCCAAGGGTCGTTGCAAAAATCACATGCGCTTTTAGCTGGATTGAGACCGAGAACCGTTATGATACCGTTCGGTATTATCACTCACTGATAGATGGTTTTGAATTTCAGAAAATATTTGAACGAATATATATCAATTTGTGTATTTTCAATTCTGGGTAATAACTTTGCAAGTTAATGTACACCTAAAGCTTGTTTTATCGAACTATCTGATTTGGCTGTTTCTGGTCGTGGTCCTGGACACTGACGAGGGAATATGGAACTGAATTAGAACACGACCGATTTGTACCATATAGAAAAGAAAAGAATACCTCTTTATGTTATGCTTATATTCCAAAGGGTTGACGTATACAGAGAAACAATACATTGGCAATGTATAGCGGCCTCGGCTACATATCGGTCCACGATTTGACAATCTCGACTTCGGACTCCAAACTATATGCATCGCCGGGTTAATGGTGTAAACTAGTCTATTGAACAGAAAAATGCTTTGGCTTGTATCAGTATCTAGTTAAATTAAATTTATACATTTATTGAGAATTCTGCTTCTAAGTCGCTTGACTTCGGTCTTGGAGAGTCGACTCCAAAAGAGAGAGAAAAACAAAATATGGGGCGGGAGAATATTTCGAAGCGGGCGGTGATGCTAAAAAGGAAACTTTTTAACCAGTGAGGTGCGGAAGGGAGTGCATTGCAAAGTGGTCCTTGCCCTGCCCCTATTTTCATTATTGCACCTTCCGTCGCGCCTGATGCGTATCTATAAACCATTCTTCCAATGTCAGAGTTTGAAACCTCCGGAACTGTCGCTGCTACATGTATATCTACCAGTGCATGGAACGTATGCAATCTGATGCCATGAGAATGGTTTAAATATGCTAAAACATATCCCTTCCGAATAGATAGATTACGGAAATTCTGATACTTTTTTCAGGCAGGTTTTTTTTTTTTTACTATTCTATTAGGATCTATTGGATTGATTTATTAGTCTATATTTCATTCATTATGTTCTTTTTCATAAATGATTGATGCTATTTTTGAATCATTTAAGGATGTCCGCTGGTGATTTTTGGCTTTGGCGGCCATTTTGCCTGTCTTTCTTATTGGTCTATCTCCCTTTTCTGGGCTAAGAGATAGGGATTTGCAGTAAAAGCCGAGAATTTTGCACACCAACATCCATCCAATTTGAGGAAGTTTGATAAACATTGTGATTATCTGCAAACAGTTAGAATATAAGAATTTTTTCATGAATATGCTTCAATACTATAGGGCTATTCCCTATGTTTTCTGTGTTATCAAATGGGGCATGGGTCAGTCCACTTAACGTTGCCTACAGCTAAAAAATGCACACCAACCTATATTTTTTTTCTTTGTTTTCCCTCATATTACACAATTTCTTAATGCAACCACACACATTATTCATAAAGTTAATTACTTTGATTTACCAGTAGCCGGCATCCTTAAGGATACTGAGCCCTCCTGCAGAAACTTTTATACACCCTCTAGAATATGTCTTTATATAGCTAAAACTATGCCTTATAGCTGGTAATGTATATATTTTTTGCAAGCGCATTTTCTAAGGATTGATTTTGCAATGAGGCATGGGGGGGGGGTGTTACATATTCGGTATGTCACGTTAGTGGTTTTCAACGAATTGATCTGGTTAAATAGTGTTGAAAATACTCATTAACATGCAAAAAGAGGTTAACAAGTTTAAGGTCATCAAGACGGGTGTTAATTATTACCATGTTAAATACACTGATATTAGTGGTCATTCTTATCCCATTGAAAGTCGATATATTATAGACTGGAAATTCCACTTAGATTTAGATTCATTCTGTTTGCATTATAGATTCTTTCAATCCGAAAGATGAATTATAGATGAGATGATCTTGTCAGACTGAAATAACAATCTTATATTCAATATAATAAATTTAAAATGAACAGAATGTATTCAATGTATACACTGAAAAATCAATTTAATAGATCGTAATAAACTGGAATTGTAAGTTTAATAGATCGACTTTCAATGGGACTAGATTAATCACTAATGACAATTTAATTACATGAAAAACTGGAATTCTGACAGTGTACGAACATGTCATTCACATACGGTAATAACCGGCCATAAACATGCGTGTTACGCATGTGCCTAATGTATGAAAAATATGCTAGGGCTCACGCATGTCTCACGCATGTGCCACATGTATTTCACATATGTGGCTACACGCATGTGCCTGATGCTAGGTAAGAAATTTACGTGACACGCATGCGAGTGCACGCATGTGAATCATGTGTATCACGCATAAATCACATGTTTGCAATTTTGCCTGTGTATATATGTGCATGTTTTTATGTGTTTTGTTGATTAGTTCTGGATTGCTGGGTTGTGGACTTGTTTTTGTTGAAATACTTAGAATTTGTTTGATTTTCGCTCTATAGCTAAATATTGCTGAACGCGACGTTAAACCTGAAATCTCTCTGTCTCTCTCTCATACTTTAGTGTGTATTAATCTGGTATTGCAAAACAATAAAAAAGGAGAACAGATAAAACATCTGAACGGCTATATAGGCATGCAAATGTCTATAAAGTCAACTAAGTATCAGTGGTCTGGTATAAGAAAGCATAAACCAGTACGAACTATATTCTGTGTGCTTCAAGACAATCTGATCAAAACGACAAGACAAACGCTCCCCATCTATTTGTCGCTTATGCAGATCTGGGATCAAGACTCCCGTTTCCGTGTTCTGGGCGCTGATCAATCACAGAGCTTCTCCCCACTTTGGGATGTATGTTTGAAACGTTAAGCTCAGACAGCTGCGTCGGGGATGATGGGTTTAACTTATGAGTTCATGCACAGAGAAATGACTCTTGTAACTTATATTTATGTTAATCGAACATCATCTTTTCTAGAGAATGAAATGTTGATCTGATTAAACAAGCTAAAATATAGGAGAAGATGAGTTTTGCTGCTCTTACCGTATACCTGTCACCTCTGTTGGTTGCCTAGACACGCTGGCATCAAAGGTAATACCGAGACTGATAGGATGGCTAAGGCAGCCCTAGATGATGAGATTGATCCTGTTGGAATCCCATATAGCGATTTCAGGTCCTCTATCTGTACTTATGTGAGACGGCTGTTTCAATCTTTTTGGGATGCTGCGAATAATAACAAACTTCAAGAGTTGCACAAAAATTGTAGGCTATACTCATCTGAACAGCCAGAAACGTTTCGATCAAACCATGACCAGGCGATGTAGTAACGGCCATACACGATTAACTCACGAACATTTACTAAAAAAAAAGAGCCAGTCCCAAGGTGTGTTCCATGCCATGATGATCTCACGGTGAAACATTCTTATCGAATGCATAGATTTTAAGATTGTAAGAGATGCTTTTTATCGAGCGACTACTTTGGAAGATCTTTTTAGTCGGGTGAGGGAGGATTGCATCTTGGGTTATTTGAGAGAAATCGGGCTGTTACATAAGTTTTAATATGTGTATGTTTTAATGCGTGGGATTACTAAGTTAGTGACTTGAGTACTTAGAATTTTGTTTGATCGTCGCTATATAGCTGAAATGTTGCTGATCGCGACATTAAACCTTAATTCTCTCTCTCTCTCTCTCCGAGACGTGCCAGGCAGACCAGTTTTTTTGGTATACTCGCGACCTTGAACGGTCGATAGCAGAACTTTGCGAACACAAAACCCCCAGCATTGGTGTCAGATCTAAAATCAGCGGCATGTCAGATGGGGAGCTGGTTTTAATCAGGTTGGCTTCAAGACTACAAGAGAAAGGTGGATCACATTTACAAAATGTGAGCATGGCAAATTCGGTGATATCATTGACACTAAAGAATATTCTTGATGTCGACGGATGAATCTACGTTGATATTTGATTAGGCAAAAATGACTGCTCTTTCCATCCAGTACGTACAGATGATGTATCCCTCTCCGTGGTGTTGGCCAAGCTACGAATAAAAAGTCTGCTGCTGTCAAATTTCAATCCAAGCATAGAAGAGCACATTGTAGATAAAAAAACACATATGCGCATCAGCCATACAAGAACTGATTTACATTTTCTCCACCGGCACTTTTGCACATGGGCTTTTATCCTGTGCTGTCTTTCTCTGTTTCCCTCCATGTATATATATTCCTCTACAAATTTCTTGAAATAGAAACTGAATAGTCAAGTAGTATGCAAGAAACTGAATTGCAGTGACCTGAATTCAGACCTGCCTTGAATCTGCATGATATCGGGATCCCCTTTCACCGACGACGGTGCATGTAATTGAAGATTCCATACTCTTATATCTTGAACTATATATAGTTCATGTTTAACCCGTTTAGTGTACATATTGCCTGCCTCTTGCCATGTTAGTTACAGGATAATCCATAAGTAATGGTCGTAATTGTTTATAATTATAATAAAGATAATCAAAATCAGTGTATTGTTAATGGATAGCTAACTACATTTTTGACGTACTATTAGGTAAAGTTCTATATTGCTGGTCGTTATATAGAGCAAATATTGCTGAACGCGATGTTAAGATACTTAAATTTTATTCTCTCCCTCTAAAATTTTATTTTAAAACTAATTACTCATTAAGGACGTTCCAGACAATTTAAAAAAGATAAAATGTCATTTTTCTTATATTTCAAAAAGAGATGGCGCAAACCTTCAACATTCAAAATAAAGGAAAAAAATTAGGGTCACAGCATGGAAAAACATGGTCTTGAGGCCAACTTACCCGGATTTCACTAAGTCAGTTTGTCAGCCTTACTTCAGCGAGGCCGTATTGCCTCAAAATTTGAAATTACAAGCGTCTAATCCGTCATTCATAATCCAGCCGACGTCCATTAGAGAATATCCGCGTCCATAATCCAAAGACCTATTCCATTTCCATATAACAGTATTAGCACCAAATTCAAAAAGACAAAAGTATACATAAACATAGGCTTGTTTCCTGCAAGAGAGAAGCGGTCAACAGTTTTCAATGATGCCGGCAAGACATCATGATGTTCCAAAATATCAAATCCGTATCGCTGATCAGTATTCTTAATCCATAATATTCGTTATAGAGTCGTCATCTAAAAATGATGTACCTTAGTCACGCTTTGATTGTGACTGTTCATATGAGTACCATGAAGATCTTGAAGTACATGGGCTCATACGGCCCCTAGCCCCGGGTTAAGCGGAATTAGACACATGTTACGAAACGTAGCGCCATAGATCTTGCACGCTACGTTCGTATTTTGCTATCAGCATGCGATATGTATCGCCAAATTTGAGAAACTTTGAGTGGAGGCGCTTGGTGGAAAAGCCCTGTTTTATAAGTTTCTGCAACAATGTTTTGTGACGTTGATTAAAATCATCACATTTAACACAGCATCTAGCAAATGCTACTAAGCGAGATATGTATACGCCATATGCAGGTCCCACTGGAATATTACTATCCAGAAAGGGATAGTTTACGATTTCGAAATTGTAATCATCTCTTTTGTCATAAAGTCGACGAGAGAGAATGCCCGCTTCATTTTTATCAAATACAAAAATCCTTTCACAAACCAATGCGCAGAAACATGCGCAGCAGACGTAAAATTTGAATTGTGTGAAGCCTCCTTAAACGCAGATCATCCAATCAATACTGCAGTAAACTAAAGTGTAGTTTAGAATACTTTAGTTGAGATCGGTCCTTTTATTGTTTACAGTGGCTGGTACATCAATTGAAAGGTACTAGAGAAAAGTTATGTATTTGTACACAGCTTATCCAGGAAAGCATCTCTCTTCGCTTTAAATACGCTAATTGTATGAAAAACAATCCTAGTAGGACTCTCAAATAAATCAACTCATCACTAACTCGAAAATTTTCTGCAAAGTCAATACCATTCAATAATTCATGAAAGTCTCTTTTACAAAATAAAAAAAATTAAAATAATTTTTACATTCAATATTATCAGTACCACAAACTGACATATTCGCCCTCTACTGTCTCCTCGGTCTGCCGACTTAACTCTCAGAGTCAGTTCATGCCATTCGTGTTCTTCTTTTAAGGGGTTCGGGTACCTTTCACATGCAAAAAAGTCAATTGTAAAGACCCATAAATAACTCTGATTTGTATCTACTACATGTTAAAAAATTCGACTGTTCTTTTTTCATACGAATGAGATAATTTAAGAATAATTTAATAATTGTGTACCATTACATAAAACAAGAAATAACATGGATTTCGATGGGACTTTTAGATTTAGTCAAAAAATATGCACACATGCTGTCTTAAGAAAAAGCAATTTCTTAGCTTATGTTTTCCGCTCATGTATTACTGATTGAAATTAACCACAAAAATGGGTCCTTCACCATGCCGATTCCTGGTAATGGAGATAATGCACCAAAAAGGTGTAAGGCTATTATAAGAGATCTCCAGGTTTTAGTAAGGTTGCACAACGAGCTAGGAATGATGCCTTAAACTGTTCCAGTAACATGAATAAGTGCGATTTTCAGATGACCGCCATTTTCAATTTGACCATCAATTCTTGATCTCAGGCATATGTAAATAGATTCAAAATGGGCGTAAGATTTTAGACTATGATAAGAGAGCTCTCAGTTTTGATACATTTGCATATTAAGCTTAGGATAATGCCTTGAACTACACGAGCAACATAAAAAAGTGTGATTTTCAATCAAAACCTCAAATCCAAAATGTAGCTAGGCTGAACGTCAACTGTAAAATTGAGGTTTTCAGCTATTAATGAGTTTTTAGGGAAATTGTTCATTAGTCATTCTCGATTGACATCAATGCTAATTTGTCTACAAACGGCGGATATATCGGGTAATTGTCGGTAAAGGTAAAAAACCCGAAACATTTCACGACTCATCCTATATATTGTTTACAATTTAGTCTGTGACATTTCCATCAGATGACTTGACAAATCTATAAAACAACTTTTTCTCCGACATTTGTATCTGCATGATCTAATTCCCCTTAAGCCCTCTAAAAGGACAGATTGTCCGGTAGGAATAAATGTCCGGGTCCTATCTTTTAACCCAGCTAAGAAATGTATTGCTGATTTGCAACTCCAGTAAGACACATTGTCCTAATGAGAAATTTTTGAGAGGGACCTTGTTTCTCAGAACATTCATTCCTTTCGCATCGGCGCTAGGGGTCGTGGTGTCCTGCCAGTCAAGGTATTCACATGAACCAACACAGTAAATGAGTGACGATGACATCACAGGAATCTCTTGGTCTTTCGGTAGTAAAACATTTGCCATGTGGAGTTTTACCATTTCTCGTCAGCACGCCCGTGTTTTACTCGCCACCACGGCATGTTATCTCCTATTGTACACATTCCACATTAGAAGCGTTATTTAGGTACCCGTGAGATTGGGATATAAGTCCAACATTGGTGTGTCGTGTTAGTCCGGTTAAGTGATGGATCGTGACTGACAATTTCCCGTGTTCGTACCAGTTGCAACGTCACGAGTCGTGATAGACATTTCTGTGTCCCAGTTATAACATCACGAGTTGTGACTAACATTTCTCTGTTTCAGTTATAACATCACGAGTTGTGACTAACATTTCTCTGTTTCAGTTACAACATTACGAGTCGTCACTGGCATTTCTCTGTTTCAGTTACAACATTACGAGTCGTCACTGGCATTTCTCTGTTTCAGTTACAACATCACGAGTTGTGACTAACATTTCTCTGTTTCAGTTATAACATCACGAGTTGTGACTAACATTTCTCTGTTTCAGTTACAACATTAGGATTGACATTTCTGTGTCCCAGTTACTTCAAAGTCCTGAGTCCAAAGGTCGTTGGATTATGGACGCGGATTTTCTTTAATGGACGTCGGCTGAATTATGAATAAAGGACCAGACGCTTGTTATTACGAGTCGTCACTGATATTTCTCTGCTCCAGTTACAACATTACCAGTCGTAACTGACATTTCTCCGTTCCATTTACAACATTACGAGTTGTGACAGACATTTCTGTCCCCCAGTTATCACGCGACGTGTGTTGACTGATATTTCCGAGTTTCAGTCACATCGTGTCGCGACATCGTTACGTCTCGTTGCAGGGTGAGTGAATTAGGGTTTAACGTCGTGTTCAGCACTATTTCGGCCATATAGCGACGATATAACTAACTACGATATAATTATCTTGACATGTGTGACTATCCATTGTACAGCCATCATGTAGAGGAAATTTATCTTCCCCAGCTTTTGGTGGATCGTGACGGACAGTGTTCCAGTTACAGTAAATTCTCCTTTGAATTTAGTGGTTGTTTAATAGAGATTAGTCAGGACATTGTTTACAGTAGTTTCACAAGATGGAAGTACCAGTATTGCAATCTTAGTATTTGTCATTCCATGCTGGAGTATTGTTAATTGCATACTGGATTTAATTGTTTATTACACATTGAAGAATGTCATTGCATACTGAAGTATGTGTAACTTCATACACGAGTAGTGTCCATTGCATAATATTAGTAATTGCATAAAAGAATATTGACCATTGCATAAGTATTTGCATGAAGTATTTGTCAACATGCTCGATTATGGGTTAGTGTATACTGAAGTATTTGTCTGAATAAACATTTTGTATTACGTAGCTAGACCAGGAACTACATACACTGATACATTATTCGCGTTATAAACAAATCTAAAAAAATTACCTTTGAAATTTAGATAATTTTTTTTTAGAAATTATCTATTTTGGCGTGTTTGTTGGGGGTTTTATGTGATGTTAGGTTGATTACGAGAGAAATAGCATCTTCCTGAATTGTCCAAATCCTAATAAATTAGAAAAAAATCCACACAAGGTACCACTGGTAGTATCACTTAAAGCTATCTAATTTACTAGCAGATAGAATATTAATAGTTCATGAAAATCATTCGCTGGCCATTAATGTTAATGCTAGTAATGAGGAAATATCCAGTAGATAATATGTGATGCCTGTGTCAATGAAACAAGGAAAGTAGCAATTTCTTGGTTATTTTTAATGATAGACAGGCCAGCTATTTGGTCATTTATTTTTACAAGCTATTGATGAGAGCAGCTGGAGGAGTTTTGTGAATTGTCAATTCCCGTCAACTAGAGATGGCTAGATCGACCCTTGTTCATGGTCCTCCACAATGACCAGTGACACTCCAAGCCGGAATTAGAAACATATTCAAGGAAAACGACTTATCAGTGATATGGATAAAGCACTGCAATTCATCTATATTTCAAAAAAGAACACTCTGCAGATAACATTTAATATTTAGTAAATCGTCTGAGCACAGCTTGATAACAAATATTCGCCACCACAAATGGCCGGCCACACCAGACAGCCTGACTTTCCCCTCAAACAATAAAAATATAGCCTCCATTTCTTTGCAGATAGGAGCAGACATAAGTTCATTCCGTACGAACTCATCATAGCCCAGATGGTTTTTTCTATTATAATTTGGAGACGTATATTTGTGAGTTGAATATTATAGAAACAATTTAAAATTGATCATAAACCATTTTTTGCCCAGTCAGGTATAATGGCCTATCAATGTTCACCGGAAGTCGTGTCCGAATTACAATCTAAACCCCCGCTACTCGAGACAAAGAAGTTAAAGGCGGGAAATTATTCTGCGGGAGATTGGGCAGTTTGAAGATTGATTGAGCGGTGTGAATTGCAGCATCAAACGTAAGGTGGTACCATTCATTATATATGACTGATATTTGGTAGTAGAAATACTTAGATGGGGGTTATAGCAAGCATTATGACCATTTTCATTTGCATTTGGTGCCATTTTTTGTTGTCACGACCTCACGATGATGGGGAATCCCCCAAATGATAGCGATGCTCAGGGGCGCTCGGATCAGTTCCGGTTGGCATCTCGCCAACAGTGTCACTCAGTCGTGATATCTCTATTGAGCGATAACTCTAAATTGTTCCCGAAAGTTTTAATAAATTGGATGAATTATCATTCATTTCTATAAATGATCTGCCATTTCTATCCCCCCAGCCACTCAATTAGTCGAATCAAACTTGTTCATAACAACGGTCGGTAAAGTATAACAAAAGTCGATTCGATTCAAACTTGTATACACAGCTATAGCGATTTATAACCACAACAGATACACGCTACTCCGTTTGACGGTGAACACATTCACACATATCTGAAAATTAATCATGGGGGATTCCAGTATAGCGATTTCAGATATTGTAGCTGTGCTTTTATGAGAAAGCTGTACCAATATTTATGGGTTGCATACTAGTAAATGAGTGAGTTTGCTAAAGTACTTTCGATATCATAATGAGATAGACATTATAGAAAAATACCTCTCAAACTTTCCACTATGTGACAGTTTCTTGAAACGTATTCTTTCAAAAACGTATAAAAGTATAAAAAGTAGGTTCAAACTTACGTTTATTCCAGAATCCCGTGTATTCCAACAATATCGTCAACTCATCCACAGTTGAGTATTCCAGGAAATCAAGTGAAATCTAAGCATTTTAAATCGAGTATTATAATCCAATGGAAATATCCCGATGGACAGGACGAAGCATATATAGTCCTCATTTTCTCGAACTTTATAGTTCTGTTGGCGAATGATCATTCTCATTTCAGTGTTAACAGCTACGGAAGAAACGATAGAGCGTGTACCACTTTTATATCTGCTAAATGGATTCCACAAATCCAAATTCGGCCTGGTATAACCCACAATTGATCGTTTATGATTATAACGTAATTCCGCACCATATGGCAGGGGCAGAATAAACATATACAATCGATGTATACCAACTGCCTCAATGCTTACCTTCACTATTATATGCGCATATACAGTGTATTGATGTAGGTGTGTAGATTAACCATGTCTGGGCATGTTCGATAACTAACAAAGGCCGTCATGTATTTGCCCTACCTTCGGTGATATTTTTAGGTATATCTACAATGGACGCCGGGTCAATATAAATTTACTATTCAATTCTTGAAACTTGCCCAAACTCTTCATTTTCCATGTACATTTTTTATTCACCTAGAAATTAATTCATTACAGTAGGAACATGATCAACACGCACCAAGACATTTCACGAGAATAATATGAATCAAACCAGCTATCCTTACAGCTTCATGCTTAATTATATAGACTTTAATTCCTACTCCCAACTAAAAACTTATGTATATATCCTCTCCCCTTCACTCGTCATTCTTCGCGCACTCGTTCATACTATCAGTCTATGTTACATGAATGTTAAATATCATATGAATACGCACGAACTCAACAGTACGATTAATGTAATATCAGCAATGTACGTATATTTCAATATGTGAGAATAAACGCATTGTGATGATGGGCCGCGAAATCCGTACGGGAAGCGGCCCGTAAACCAACATTTCAATCAATCAATTCATTACAGTCCTATAAAGTAAAAGTATAGCCTCCGATGTCACATTCATTAGCCGGCCGTGATCCATGAAGAATCTTAGCATCCATGAATCTTTTTCATTCACATATTATTTACCTAGAAATTGATTAATTAGTAAATATTGAAGCTATACTAAAGCGACAGATCCGCCACTCAATAGCCTGCCGTCGTCCACAGCATTTCCGCGTACATGAATCGAAAATACTTGTTTATATATAGCTTTTGTTATGCATACTTTGAGGTTGGTACTGGAGTTGTGTTATGAAATATAGCTTATTTTCTTCGAGAGAGAAGCGGTCAACAGTTTCCAATGACGCTGACAAGACAATACGATGTTCTTATCATCAAATCCGGGTTCATGCTCCATGTGAGGATCACGAAACAAAGAGTACAATTGACAAGTCTGGGGGTAACAATATGTCTGGAGTTGCCTTTTCAGCTGCGCAAAGACTCAGACAATAGCTTCCTACATGAAGTATCTACCCAAATCCGTGTCACTGCTCACTATCCCTTAATTCGAATGATGAAATCGTTATCCATATTATACTTGATGCTAGTCTCGCTTTGATACAATTTAACGTCGCGTTCAACATCAGTAATCTATGAAGTGTGTGGTTGACGCAGGTTGAATATTAGTTGATATTACCTGATACGTGTTGTCAGAGCATTTTTATCATAGCTCTCTGGATTTGTATCTAATACCGCTTATGCCGGTGCGAGGGGCCGTGTGGTCATATCATTCAAGTTGCCACATGAACAGGTACAATAAAAGCGTACCTGAGATACAACACATATCACGAATCGTTAAATTCTTGGTATGTGGTTTAGAATAGGTTAACCGGAAGACTATACTGTGAAGTCCTGTGACTCTGTCAGTATGTCGGCACCTCTTCCCATTTCCCTTATATGTGTTGTAATTGATTGTAACTTCAACCTCTATATTCCATTTTTATATTTAATAGAGTGTGTCCTTATATAGAGTGTGAATTGCATATTCCCCGGTCACGTGTGTGTATATTGCCCCCCCCCCCCACGCCATGGAATATACACCAATATAAGGGGGGATAATTACAGATCGCCCCGCAAGGCCACGACATCAAACCTTGTAATATTACGCTTGATGATTGTTTAGCACCGAATTCTACATGTAATAATTTCAAAATTTCTAAGTGTGGACATCGTGGATGTCTCACGTGTCCACTCTTTAATACTTCAGCTTCATTTAGTTGCGCGTTAACTGGTAACTCATATTCTGTTAACTCGTATGTTGATCTTAGTTGTTCTACTACAAACTGTATTTATTTAGTTTCCTGTAAGAAGTGTGGTCAACAGTATGTTGGCAAGACCACCCAAAGACTCCATCTTAGGGTGAACGGTCATAGAAAATCCGTTAGGAAAAAGCAATTGCTTATAGGTAGGCATTTTTCTGGACCCGACCATGGCTGGGATAACTTTAGTATTCAGATCATAGACGTCGTCTATCCATCTACTAAGGATTCCCCTTTTGGATTTGAGAGAAAAATCCGAGAGCGGGAATTATTCTGGATGCTAGAACTAGGGTCAGTGTTTCTGTTTGGTTTAAATGATAATGTCAGTGGGTTCGGCAATGCTACAAACCGCCGTTCAAATATATCCAACATTACCCAACTATTTAAACCCCATCAACGGAGACATGGCAGCCATGGTTGGCGAAAGTTTAATAGTTCGATGATTCACGATCATATCACTTTAAATTACTTAATGGGTTTAACTAACACACCCAATAGTATACATAGTTTACGTACAGTTCTGTATGTGTTACCTCTGAGAGCTTTAGATCAAATAGCCAGAGATATACAACAATCTGCGTCTTCAGGAAATATAATACCATCAAAAATCATTAAAGTATGTCAAGATATAGCGTATTTTCGTTTGTATCGTCCAGTGAACATAATCGAAACCTCTCAAGATCGGCTTTTCTTGAAACCCAACTTCTTAGATAAAGGACTGGACATCATTAATTTACCTCGAATCCTGAATGATCCAGAGGTACGCAACGCTGTACCAAACTATTTTGAGTTCACAGAACCTCCTTGCATTTCATATAAGTACACTAAATCTATAACCACCAAAATATTCAATTACTCAAATGCTGTCCAGGAGTTTGACTGGAACTTATACACGTCAGGAGGCTATAGTTGTGATTGTGAATCGTCGAACTTTATCTATACACCATGCAAACATATTGTGACTGGTGAGTGATAAGGATCTGAAATTACTCCTGATGAAGGGACCTAAATATAGAGAGCCAAGAAGAATAAATCTGAAGGCCGACCAGAAGATAGTCCTGTCTGCATTGGAACAGTACGTTATTGATTGGTCTTAGCGAGAAAAAGTTGAACCTACAGTACTCGTTGATTGGCTGGACCTCACCAAGAGCAAGGTCGTTGAAACAATCCGCCATATTGACAGAAGTACTCTTCCCCAAGCAAAACAAGTTCTGAGAAACCTCAATTCACAAGAAGTTCTAGCAAATCTCCAGAGTAAATTCGTCATAGTCCCAGCAGACAAAGCTCCGAATAATATAATATTCATATGTAAATATTACTATTACCAGGTGCTGGTTAAAGAATTGAGTGTAGACATATCTTCATCAAGTACGTCTACTTACTCCCAAACTGCATTTACTCTGGAAGATTTATTTAACAATCACAAAAAGTTTCTCAGGGAAATAGGTATTCGTCTTCCAACCAATCATAACGACATACCAACAATATACTGGACTCCCAAAATGCATAAATCACCATACAAAGCTAGATTCATAGCTGGTTCTAGAAGCTGCATTACCAAGCTTCTTTCAACCCTATTGACGAGGGCCCTTCAGGAGGTAAAAGCATTTTGGGAAAGGTATTGCGCCACTATTTCTAAGAACTCTGGCGTTGAATGTATGTGGATATTGAAAAACTCAAAATGTCTTACGGAAGAGCTTGATGCTAAAGGTCACATACAGTACAGACATGTATCCACATGGGATTTCTCGACTCTCTATACTACAATCCCTCATCAGGACCTTATTGACCGTCTAAGTTCATTAATAGTATCTGTGTTCAAGAAAACTGATCGTAGATATATTAATGTCGGAAGCCATAAAGCATTTTTTAGCTCGACTACATACAAGAGATATCATTCATGGGATGTTTCTTTGTTTATAGAGTTGCTTGAATTTCTCATTAAAAATATATATGTGAAATTTGGCAACACAATATATCAGCAGGATATA
>JAVTVY010018871.1:0-81039 GCA_036873755.1 Hanleya hanleyi | reverse complement strand
AAAATTAAACCAGTTATAAATTGAACTGCAACAGGCTGTAGGCTTAGGGAAAGATCAGATCCATATGTCGCTGATATCTGATAAAATATATTGTTCAGGGATTACCTTCAATTATAATTAAGTCCGGGATTGAGATTATTAACGTTATTGTTGGAATTTAAGTATTAGTGTATATCCAGTTTAGATCATTTGATTGAAATCGAAGAAACGTCAAAGACAAAATGTGCAGATCGTCAAAAATTAAACAATTACTGTTTTTTCGTAACAAAATTGATGTTCGATAAATATATAAATATCACCAGCTTGATGAGCGGAGATTTCTCCTTCAGACATTTCCCCCTGCGGACTTTTCCTGCTCGGACATTTCCCCTTACAAACTTTTCCCTCTTAGGACATTTACCCCTTTCTGTATATTCTTGTACTTTGAATTCGTACGAATGTGTACCAAGGTTGAAATATTGACAAAAACTATTGTGAGCGTTTTTTCCTATTTGTTTTTATTTTTTATTTATTTTTTTCTGTAATTTGGCATGATTAAACAATAGTATAAGTTAATAACTGTTCGTGTTGATTAACTATTCATAGTTAATACATATTTTGGTTATACATATTATAATTTTCTGCCTATATTTTGCATGATTGAATAATAGCATACATGATATGCATGTAACTTAACAGATATCACACAGTAATAAATCTAATACCGCTTATGCCGGTGCTAGGGTCCGTGAGGTCATATCATCCAAGTTGTCACATGAACAGGTACCATAAATTCGTACCGGAGATACAACACATATCACAAATCGTCAGATTCTTGGTATGTGCTTTAGAATATTTTATCCGGAAGACTATACTGTGAAGTTATGTGACTCTCTCAGTATGTCGGCACCTCTTCCCACTTCCCTTATATGTGTTGTAAATGAATCTCAAAGAAATACTAAGCAATTACTTATCTAATGTCAATCACAGGCTGAGTTAGGATAATAAAGGTTTAAACGTTGGTTTTAAGAACAAACAAACCAACGAATTTCATTGCATCCAGCACCGACTGATTATACTCAGGCAACAGCCAGGCTAACTCTCAGGATGAAAATAACAAACCAAATAATATTTTTTTACCTGGTTTTAGAAATTAAGTAATTATTTGAACTGGTGAATAAATTTGAAAGAAAAAACTCCGTGAACATTGTCAAATTGGCCTCGAAATATTATCCAACAATGTCTAGTTTGTCTTCATTGATACCTTGTCTGAAATCATATCAAATCAAAATCTATTTTTTCTGTTACAACTTTTTACTAAGTCATACACTCTTACCCCAGAAGGTGTAAATTACACCTCTACGGGGTGTAAATGGCTTGTCCCAGGGCTAACACCCTTTTGGGTGTGAATTAACACCCTCTCCAAAAGGTGTAAATTTACACCCTCTCGAAAAGGTGTTAAGTTATACCTGTTTTGCTCACATTACACCTTCCATGGGTGTTCATTCACACCTTCTGAATAAAATTTGCACCTCCCAGACAAATTTATGAGCATATTTTTGTTGGGAACCCAGCATCCCATGGGTGTTTATTTACACCTTTTGACCACAACTAAACCTTTCAGTGGTGTTAATTTACACCTTCTCAACTGAATTACACCTTCTTTGGGTGTTAATTCACACCTTTTGGGCAAATTTGAAACATCTAGGGGTGCTAAAATACACCTTATTAGTAAGAATTACACCTTTTATTGGTGTTAATGTACACCTTTTGACCGCGATTACACCCTCTTGGGTGTTTATTTACACCTTTTTACGAAAACTAAACCTTCTAGAGGTGCTAAAATACACCTTCTGGAGAAGATTCCATCTTCCAGGGGTGTTAAAACACACCCATTTCGTGAGAATTACACCTTCAAAAGGTGTCAATTTGCACCTTTTAGTGAGAATTAGTGGTGTTCGTACCATCCAGTAATGGCTCTTGGTTGAGGTACACAATAAGAACATTAACACAAAATATATGTATGATATATTTTATCAGGGAAATCACAAAACGCACATTTACATTGGTCATTTCATGTTAACCCTCCCTGATATCATAGTTCACTCTCAATCCCTGGAAGCACAAAGTTCAAACGATTAAAACTACAAGCATCCCAACCCAACCTAAATTGAGCACGTTATGTTCATATCACTTATGCCTCCAACTTTCACCAACTCTCATGGAATACTTTTGTACATAACTTTCTGGGGTGCCTCAGCCTCAAAAACTCTCAGAGAGAGTAGGGTAAAACAGGTAACAAAAATCGCCATCAATAATTCCCCGCCTTTGAGCTGTGGAAGGGTCTGTTTGCTTTGCTTTTCGAGTGTCCAGGTAGCGTCTGTATCAAAGGCTGGCAGAGCAAAGTCCAATGGCTCGACCGAGAGTACCGTAGCAGGGTGTTAGCTGGAAATGGAGTGCTACCATACCTCCAGAGCAGGTGTTCTGCTGCTAGGCCCGATCCTACAATCAGTAAGAACCACAGCTGATAAACTAATCCCACAATGTAAATGTTACTCATCACTTGATGCATTAAAGTTCCATTTTTGTTAACTGGGAATATACACAGAAACAAATTGTAAATATATGTTTTAAAATGTCAATCCCAACACAGTAGTCGAACCCGGGTACCCTCATTGCCTTCCGATACAGACCGGTACTAAAAACATACAGACCGATACCTAAGTATAATTGATTACGACTTTGAGAATACATAATTGGTACTTTGTGGGATTTTCTCATAAAAAAACGATCGTTTATAGCGCAAAACGGTATCGCATTTAGCTGCGCCCGTTACGATAGGAAGCGCGTCGCACGGCCGAATCGCGCGATCAATTCGCCCGCCAGACTCGCCCAGCGCCTCGACCTGCAGCTTCAAATTCTCCTGATATATATTACACATACTTGATATTATAGGAGCATATTGAACACAAATAAAGTTGAATGAAACAAGTGTTTCGGGTTTATTCGAGTTATTTCAGTAAAATAACGTATCAATTCACAATGTTCATTGTTTTGATTTCAACATTTCTTTCAAATTCTTCCTCCTTCTGTATGCAATTACTGGGTTTTCCCAGACTTTCGTTGTGTGTGATTCACATGATTTGATAAAATGTCAATATTTCAACAGGATTTTCCTTATATATTTCATCTCTGGGTGGTAGGTGGGAATGAAACGGATGGATCTTTTGTTCAGGTTTTTTACTTTCGTTTTTTCTTACTGCCCGAACTGTGAAATAGAAATATGCAATTCTCCGCCCATAAATATAGATTTTTATTGCCTTCTGTCACTTCATGTACCGTAATTTGTCATTTCGTGTCTGATAAATTTCATACAATATTGGGTCATATTAATAATAATACTAATATATTAATAATATTAATTATATTAATATTAATAATGGTATCACTGATGCTCATGAAAAGCGAGCTCTTTGTTCCAATTCGTGGAATCTGTCGCAGTAACTACTGCTCTTGCATAAACACACCTGCCGAACCGGTCCGCTGGGAGTGCGTGGAAGGTGCTAGACGACACAGGTGGGCGAATCGGCCGTGTGCCGCTTCCGTAGGGCCTAGCGGGAAGCTGATTGCCACACCGTTTTACGCTTTCAACAGCTGTTTTCACAAGAAAATACCACAAACTACCAATTATGTCTTCTAGAGGCCGTAATCTAGTATAGGTCTGTCCTTTATAATTATCGGTCTGTATCGGTCTCTTATTTAGTGACACCCGTCGAACCCAGCTCATGTAACTGAATCAAAATTTACATTCTTTGGAAAAGAAACAAAACTACGGTAATCAGACTGTAAGAAAGTTGACTTACATAGTTGATAGTTCATGTTGAAAATGCATTTCCACGGTGTCATTTGGACCAGTGCCTGTGCTCTCCTGAAATGGGGAAAAATATTAATTTTTCAACTGCGATTTAAAGACGCACATAAGTAACTGGCTATGTCCTGCGTAGTCTGCATAGAAACAAGGTGAATCAAATATACATGTATCCACATATTCATTGAACTGGAACGATTGATCACAGTGTAGCTACAAAACCAGAAGTGAATAATAATTATAAGACTTATTAAAATTAGCAAAGGTTCCGGTCAGATTTCACAATACTAGGTTATTTCATTAGTTCTGCCATAATTAATTATTATATTTTCATGGTCTGTGAATAACAGTGATTCACCCCCAAACAGGAGAACACGAATCGTTGATACCTTCTTATGAATACGCTCTGGGACATTGTGAAATGCTCAATCTGTTGTCGTATGCTGTAATATCTGGATTTCGAACTTTTCCGGTATCTCCTCGTGGTGCTCGATGTCCATGAACTCTTCAAAATCAGCATCATACAACTGGAAAATACATAAATCACATTTAACTAAGTGGCAAACAATTTATCAGTCAATCTGTCTCATATAGCCACGAAACTAAGCCGTCATATACCCACGAAACTAAGTCGTAGGGGTTGAAGAGAACCTACAAGAACCGATCATCCAGTCCAGCCCGGCTCTTTTTAATCATATAATTCTGGTTTCATATTAGTAAAATTATATGGGTAAATAGTAAGGGTAAATAGTACCTCAAAATATCCCAAACGTTCCAAGTGGCTGGGCGTTTTTAACTATTCCTATTCCACTGCGTACTAAAATTCACTATAAGTACTGCATTGAACTGAGCAAAGCTATCACTGAACAAATTTATGCCGCCATTTTGGATTCGCATTCATTGACTGAACTCTCAGTTTTATGCGAGCTGAACATTTGGGAGCACATTTTCAACAGTGACGTGTTCGAGGTAGTTGCACTCCTATCTAATGAAGATAATAGTTACAAATATGTGTGACTATAGTGGGCTAAATCGACACGATTTCGCAAAGTTTGAAACAAGCCTTCTCGAAGAAAATCAAACCGCCCTCCATTTTCTCCCACGTGATCCTTGTGAGCATGCGCATTGACTAGTATCATTTATAATCTGGTTCCCGAACACTATGGTATAGGGTAACAAGCACCTCCATAATCAGGGCACCAGGCTAACCAGTTCTGACTCGTTTTTCTCTCATATAGGGGCCTACTATTGATGAGATTTAAATAGAATTTCTATATTTTCAAGCGTCACTAAGTTGATTGGGTCAAATCTGATTGCTAATCTGCTGGACATCTACGATGATCCCTGTTCTGTCACTTGTCCCAATCTCCTTTTTGGAGATTGTGATAAAAGTCTAACAGAAAATATTAATATCCAGATGTACATGGGAGCTTTTGTTATAGAAACCAACAGGTTCCAACGCTGACGTGATTTTCGCGATCAGATAGAAATGAAACATTTCTTCACATGAAGGTCATTCGCCACAGATGCAGCTTCCGACCAATGACACTCCCTCTGTCCAATACTACGTTTCAACAGTACAGCGTTAATGGAAATAACTTATTTAAACCGAAATATATAAAAAAAAAAATTGTAAGTTTATTCTTCACTACTACAATATTCACATCATCGCTTATCATATAAAGTATCCTGCCATAAATGAATATGTACATATTCTTCTATGTGTATGTGTTGAATAACTAATTGTTGTATATACGACTGGGAGACACACTAACGAGCTCCGGCTCATTGTGCTCCCACTGATTCAATAAAATATTGTTTAAACCAAGGTCCGACAGGCTGGGAGTTGCAAAAGGTAAAGCGATTTTCTTTCGGTTCTCCCCGATCAACAGCGGGCAAGTCGCCATCTCGCAGAAAGTCCACTTTAATGGACAGAACAGCACCGAACGAGCGACGTGAAAAAACCCCGGCTGTACGTAATTTATCCTAATATATGTTTGTTTGGAAGTAATATCGCGTGTGCATATATTGGAAATGGTGGACAGCATGATTGATTGAAATTGTAGTTTAAGAGCCGCTTCCCATATACGGATTTCGCGGCCCATCAACTCAATATTTTATTTAAACTTCACGGTACATGTTGTTAATTTAAGATCTTTTGCAGTGCTAAATATTAAAATAAATAACAGCATGAGAAGCGGAGCCATGCTTATTTACAAATATAATGAACAATAGAAGCGATGAATATATTGTTAGGCATTGGCAGAATAAACTAAAAACTAATTGAGCAATAGAATCATCACCGATATGTACAATTTAACCAAAGCTTGGCGTTAGCGTCAAAAGGGATATGAGACAAAGGCAGGCCGCGGATTATGATTTTGGTGTGTCAAAAGGGGTCGGAGAGAATGGTAACCATTGCTTTATCAAGTAATAATTTGTGACGATAATCGCGCAATTGTTAATGGATAACATGCACAACAGGCTGTCATGATTATCACTTCGAACCGTTAAGTCTCTTTCACACCTTCCTGTCTCAGTGGATCTTTCAAAGCCCATAATTTTACAATTTCCGTTTTATTCACTGCTTATTGTGCAAATCCCCCATTGGAATGAAGTTCAAAATCACTTTATCTGATAGCTGAGCAGTTATCAGCACTGTAGATATCGATCTGATAACTTCTTACATTGGTCGACAAACAACGTGCTTTTGTCGACTCTGCATGATACATAACATTTACTATAATGTTGATATTCAAAACCTCAGAACGTCCCCCCCCCCCTCCCACTCTGTAGTGTTGCGCCCAACCTTGAGCGAAAACACTTGGGCTGTTCAATATTCACTCCCTCGTGAAACTGACGGGGGGATTGACTCTTATGGTCTGCAGCTCGTTTTTTTGTAATATTTCCTTCAGAATTTTTGCTCAAATGTTGGAGAGACTGATCAAATTGTTAGATCCATTGATTTAGTTTTGTGTAAAAAGTTGGGGTGCTTGAAAATGTTGATGGTTTACCGAAAGCATGACAAGGAAATACATTTCTGCAACATAGAAATTAAGTTCCAAATGTGTATCGAAAATTAAGTATTTACACCTTTTTAACACCTTCCAATAAATTTACACCTTTACGGGTGTAAAAGCAGGGTTGGAAGCAATCTTCATACATTTGCACCTTTTCTACACCTTATTTACACCTCCTAAGGGTGTAAACATGAACCCAGAGGTGTAAACGTTTGATTTACACCTTTTTTACACCTTTTTTACACCTTCTGAGGTTAGAGTGTATGGTGTACGACTCGAACGCGGACGATTTACAGATTGAAGTGGGTTTTGAGAGAGAATGATTAACTTGGTCGTCAGCTGGATTCTAGCACACGTCCTTGCACTAACGTTGATGCTCTAACGACTGAGCGTCGACAGCCCATAGGTATTCCATCCCTGTGTTGTCTCCTCGATGACCAACCTTCACTTTCGGTGTTGCAAAGTGCGCACATGCACACCATATGCATGTATTTCTGGTGTGTTTTGTAGTTTGAGTGTCGATCACGACACTGGACTCTCGTTTGTTATTGCCATTTTGCATACATTTTAGCATAGCCTTTTTATACATGTGTTGTATATCTAAATTATGATACCTTGCACACAATGATATTTGGATGTAATGCCAAGAAGAACTGGTGAGTTTGAGAACATCGGATTAAAATATTTACGAGAAAGCTGAATATTAAACAAAAAGAATTTCGATTTTTCCTCCTCAGGAATAGCTTATATCGACGCAATGTGCAGTAATGAATCTACATCCATTGTGAAGAGTCGGTTTGACATTCACGAGGCGAACATAGCAGCACACGAACTGGGACACAGGTAAGCAACAGAAGCGACAGGCCAGACATTCCATGGCCAGCTGCCGCGCCTATAATCGATCTTATTTATAAGGCAATACTAGTACCACACCCCAAGCAGACAGAAATATACATCTTTGAAAAGCTCAGTAAAGCAGAAATGCGCACTGAGCTTCGATAGCTCGATATCTAATAACACATATAGCTGACACAGTAAACTATATCGTTACCGAGTTGAATTCAACTATACCGATAGACCGAAACGAATACCATTGTCTACTGATACATCTAAATGCTTGAGACTTCGGCATTTCATACCTTCTTGGACAGTAAGATTCCCGGAATTCTACAAATGGTATATGTGATGCAAATCATGGCAAGCATCACCTTCGGTTCTTGTGGTGTTAAAGGTTTAGGAATCTGCAGTCGGTATTGCCTGTAGGGGCAATATGACTTCTTGTCAGTACACCGACATCTTTTTCCATCAGCCTTGTTATGTTGCGTTCTATAAATGTTCCACATATTTTGACGTACGAAATAGGTCTTTCAATTATTGACGCGGAAATTCTTTTATATGGACAACGGCTGAATATTGAATGCCGGATCTGACGCCTGCTATACAGACCTCCCGCCTGGAAACATTCCCTAAATACTGTGATACTTTTCTATCAACGTCACAAAAAGATTTAGCAGAAACTGGTTCGAAGAACCTAGAGCGTTCAATCCGCCGAGTTGCTCAAGTTTGACGATAAACATGTCTGTGGGGTGGTTTGAGGAACCAACCAGAAAGTACGGACAATTGATCAAGTGTCGTGGTATATTGTGATAACCTGGCCATGCGTTTGAAATACGGATGTTTCAGTTGGCCATGGAACTTTACAAGCTGTTCATCATCATTATATACTTTCTGGCTGAAGACGGGTAGGATCTCTGGTGCCACACTTTGGAGCTCACGTCTTATTCCGCTTAAACGAGAAGAAAAAATGTGACTAATGTATATACTGAACGAAAGATCTATCTCCCCCGTATCCAAAAATGTAAGCAAATATTTTTTGCGATTTTTTACCGCCGATCTATTCATATGGAAACATAAAAAACTGGAGCATGTGAACAGATTCATAAGTGCCGCCATTACAAGGGCTTGCGTCTATTTTAACCAATCAGAAATGCGGAAAACATATTGTGCGCATTACTGCGTGACGTCAGCCGGGTTCATACACACTTCCGTCCTGTACGCTCTCGGGACTGCAGGTTTATATTTTGTATACTGTTATAATTTGATAGTGGTAGTCTGTCAATATTCCGCAAATACACGGGCATCATGCCGCAGTGTGTGGCGATTGGCTGTTCTAACAGAACTGGGAATCCAAATCTTCCGAAGACCGTGACATTTCATCAGTTCCCAATGTTGAAACCAGATGTACTGAGACAGTGAATGCAAACGTCGGTCGACAGGATTTTACTCCAAGCGTATCAGGGAAGAATTTTTATATTTTCGCCTTTCCCGCTAGAGAGCGGCGAGGCCCGGGTGACGTCATACGCTTAGACGACCCGAGCCAAAATGGCGGCACGCTTGAGAGACAACGATGTGCAGGTTGAACGCCGATTTAATCGAGTGGAAAAAAATCGCAAAAAAATTTGCTTACATTTTTGGATACGGGGGAGATAGATCTTTCATTCAGTGTATACATTAGTCACATGTTTTCTTCTACTTGGTGACCAGGGGCCGATTGTACGTTAGGTGTTCCATACCCTAATGGTATTCAAATGAACAGACACAGTAGTAACCTTTTGCTCTTGTTCGTACTGGGCCTGTGGACGGGTGCTTTGTCGATCGTGGTGTTCTCTGGTACCCGGTTCCATTTGTTTATGAATAAACAAATCACCAATAATCAACACATAACTCCATATTTGGTAATACTGCTGGGACCGTACGCTCTCTTTATTCTGACAAAACACCGCTAGAAGATAATCATTCATTCCCACAATATTATGATACACCGAGGAGGTCATATAAACGACATCAAACACCATCACCCAAATAGAGCATATCAGCGCTATATTGAAACAACTCGTTAAACAAATTGTTTTCAGATAAAACTAGAAAATATCCTATACAGAAAAATGCCTGCCGCCGGCCAGGAACAACCCCCCGACCACAATCAGTAGGGAGGAAACCTGCCCCCAACCCATTGCAGCCCGGCATACTCTCTATGGGGGTAGAGCGGTTACTAATTTAAGCAATAACATGTACTACAAACACATACTCAATTAGGCAACAAGTATATAAACGATCCTTTAAGACATAATCAAATAAGAAACAATATCCAAAAATTTTAATACATAAAACCTAAACCAACATGTGTCATAAATTTATAACCATCAAGTTTTATTGCCATTAACTTATCATCTGCAAATATTAATTTTGTTAAAAAATTTACCAGCACGGTCCCAGTCAGTCGTTCTGAATGGAAACTTCATTACAACTCCTTGGTTTAATACATATCCCAGGGCGGGAAACACCGCCCCGTGGTCAAGCCCAATTGTTAAACAAAACAATTGATTACATAAACACATTACACCAACCAGAGAAAGGAATTTCTCTCTAATTCACGCTTCAACAGAGAGAAATAACATTTCTCTGGTACCCGGTTCCATTTGTTTATGAATAAACAAATCACCAATAATCAACACATAACTCCATATTTGATAATACTGCTGGGACCGTACGCTGAAAACCAAAGAACGGGACGATGTTCTGAGGATAAAAACTTATTTGTGAATGAATTGATTTTCACCCTTGCTAGAGAATAATACAGAAAAATTCATATCTTCTTAAACAACATATTTACATATAGAATTCCCGGCGTTGTGCGGGTGGAACAACAACTGCACCCACACAACATCTAAAGGCTTCTTTATAAATCTCACTCTGCCTTCACTACTCACTAAACATGATATTTTGAATGTATTTGGATTATTCCAATATACTCTTGACAGCAATTTTACTCCCACCATTCTGAGATATGAACATACATACCCATCATAATTTTCGAAATTTAACTCATTTAATGATTAAATGGTAGAGTAACTATATATAGATCTGTTTTAACCATGTCTTTCTACTATCGATATAAACTTAAATGTAATTTCATCGATTCTCCATTCTTTTATAACACTGGTCTTCAATAAAAAACACTGTGTAATAGCACAATATACCCTTAAATATATTCAGAAAACAATGTTGTCGAGAACATAAAGTAGACAAATATACTCATAACAGATTATCCATTTTCAAGTAAATACTTTTACATTAAAACATAAACTTGCAAACATTTACAGACAATTTATTTTCAGCATCTAATTTCAGTTTTCGCCCAAATTTTCAACACAGAGATTAATTCTGATCATTAAGACAAACTTTTCGCCCAGCGGCATACATCACACCCTGATACTTCCATTTCTTATATATACCATGTCTCGATTCCAATACACATATCTGGATATCTGCATCGTATTCCAGTATTTAAAATATGTTTAAAATGCTTTTCAAACCTTCACCGACACAACATATGCGTCCTCAGCTGATTAGAAACGTCATTCATCGCGAGGCTTTATCAGGATTGCCGTTGTTAGAGGCTCTGTACGACTTAGTAAAAGAGGCAACAAGAACACCTTTTCTTCTACAGACTATCCCCAATCTCGCTTGAAAATCTCTGCAAATATAAATATGCAAAAGACAACCACAATTTTTTCATCGATATTCGCACTTTAAATTATTGCCAATCCACGATGTTCTCAACATCACCGAAACCGATACCAACTCACATCCGAAAACGACACCAACTCACATTCCAACACTCCTGCGCAAATCATGCACTTAACACATTAATTTAATGCTAAAACGATCATGTTAGCACCTCCTCTTACCCATCAACTATCCTACTGCTTCCGCTTTCTTTAACCAACTAAACAAGAGAATGTATAAATATATATTGCATATGTGAACTCCAATGAGTTATTCCACAAAATATTAGTCAAGTTAAAACGTGCTGCAGAATGTACACTATTTACGCTCAAAGTTACCAAGGCCGAATCCGTCTTTGTCACTTTTTCACCCTTCCATCACCACCCCACTCTCTCTCTCTCTCTCTCTTCTTCCCTGCCATGTTCTCTCTCACCTCTGCCAACTGGAGCACTAAACATGTCTTCACATTTCCGGAATTCATTCGACTCTGCCGTCAACATTTTACCAGTATTCATTCAGCTTCGCATCCATACGACCACCCAAAACCATTTTGTTCTCCAATCGTATTAATATCCAGTATTCTCCGGCTCTGTAGCCAACATTAACCAGTATTTCTGCAGCTCTGAAGCCATATTAGTATTCATGTACATTATCTCTCAAATCATATTAATATCCAGTATTCTTCGGCTCTGCAGCCAACATTTAACCAGTATTCATCTGGCTCTGCAGCCATATTAGTATTCATATACATTATCACTCAGATCATATTAATATCCAGTATTCTTCGGCTCTGCAGCCAACATTTAACCAGTATTCGTCCGGCTCTGCAGCCATATTAGTATTCATATACATTATCTCTCAGATCATATTAATATCCAGTATTCTTCGGCTCTGCAGCCAACATTTAACCAGTATTCGTCCGGCTCTGCAGCCATATTAGTATTCATATACATTATCTCTCAGATCATATTAATATCCAGTATTCTTCGGCTCTGCAGCCAACATTTAACCAGTATTCGTCCGGCTCTGCAGCCATATTAGTATTCATATACATTATCTCTCAGATCATATTAATATCCAGTATTCTTCGGCTCTGCAGCCATCATTTAACCAGTATTCTTCTGGCTCTGCAGCCATATTAGTATTCGTATACATTATCTCTCAGATAATATTAATATCCAGTATCCGGCTCTGCAGCCAACCCAATTAGTAACCAGTAATATCTGTAACCAGTATTATACGGTATAATATTAGTCCCATTACCATCATAACTTCAAAACTGCCACTTGCTATCTGTTTGAGTAACAGAATAGGGATATAAAAGGAAACTCCGAAGTGAACCAGACAAATGCGAAACGAAAGTGAAAATGATTCCATTTCTGGAGCGGACCAGACCGATGCAAAAACAAAAGTCAAAATGACAATACACCAGTAAATTCTGGAGCCGACCAGACGCCATTTGAATAAAAATCAGAAAATCGAAAAGACGTAATTCAGTCGTAGTGCTTCGTATTACTTTGATCAATTTCGTTTATTTGATACATTACCGCACGTGTAGTCGGAGGAGGTAAGGTATACTTTACGTTAGCTATAGCGGAACTCAGACCAGCACCGCAAGCATGCGGCCCGCGCCACTGAACTTCATTATGTCACCAAGACCCCACTCACTGTCACCCGGACAATCTCCCAGCCATCTTGACTAACAACAGACGACGCTATCATATGCTACCAAGGCTTCCACAAAAGCCACCAAGGCTGAACATAAGAAGAAAAACTTCCCCACTGTTCTCTCTAGTACTCTGTTCGCGAACATTAACTCTGCTATCAGATGAAAATTCACGTATGAAGTCACCATCGGATCAAGAGAGCTCCCGCTCCATAAATCCTATAACGCGGAACAGAGCGACAATACAACAATATTTAAAATAAAAGAAACATTTTTTATGACATTTTCCCTCAGAATATATCTTCAATATATGCGTATTTATTTAGGAGTTGAACTGCCTCAAAATTTCCCATACTAACGCAGAATTGATACATATACCGGCAAGGCTTTGGTGTAAGACCTCCCATTGAAAAGGTAATATCCTGGACAAAAGACTGACAATACAACTTGCAGCAGATCCTTTGTCAATTATATTTCGTGAGTCTTACCCAAATCGTTGCCCATATACCAACCACATATTAATGTGAGTGAGTTTTGTAAGACAGATCGCAAAAAGTTGAATGATTCTATTAAGACACCAGCCGGAAGACAAAAGGACAATGAACACAAACCCAAGCCCAGAGGTTTTGTCAGTTATATTGATTTAACGTGTTAAAGACAATTGGTCTGAAACAATGCAAATGCTCAGCTCACTAGGCCTGTTAGCTGTATGTCTTATGGGAAACTCAAATTCTAACACCCCACGTACCATATGCCTGTAACTCTCCCTGCCCTTTAAAGATCCCGTCTAACATGAAACTTACATGTTCCTATTCTTTTCCATTAAACTACATTCTAATACTCCTTTCACAATAATGTTTGCTTAACCATGCTCATATTCACATTAAGCGTTCGTCAGAACCTGATCCGAAAACCCCGCTCGTTCAAACAATCGTGTATACAATACTCAATTGCTCAATTATATACAACAAAACAAAGCAAAGCAATACTTATCTCTGAGATTCTTATCTCTTTTCCTGCAAGTGCTACTGTATTCTGTGTTAATACTCATCAGTACGCTTCTTGGAAAGCGTGTTCACCTGAACCTGGTCTTGAAATAGCAAGTCTGGGTAGGAAATCCTCAGGACGAAAGGCATGCGCCGATGTATCGTGTATTGGACCGCACCCAGGGTTAAGTTCCGGACACCAGGAAGAGTTTAAACACCGATCGTTGAAGGAATTGAATGCTCCGACAAAAGGGGCTCGTTTGGCTTTTCGAGTGTAGTCAACAGACTTTCACGAACTTGAAAAACGTCTCCGTTCTCGAACGAGCACATGTATGATTAATCCAGTCCATTCTCTATAGCTGAGATATGCTGTAACTTGTTCTTGTTTCCAACTCTTTTTCAAATATATTGCTTGACTTTCTTTTTCAAACTTCCGGTATTAAATTCTGCTGAAAACCCGGCGAGACTTAGCTGGAGATTCTGTCTCAGTTCAGAAACTGGCTGCCAAGATCATTCTCCAGGTTCTTGATCTGTTGTATAACGTTGTTCAAAGTCATAGAAATATCAGTCACAGTTGTAATGTCCATTGTGGTTTCGTAGGAGAGAAAAATTTACCAGCACGGTCCCAGTCAGTCGTTCTGAATGGAAACTTCATTACAACTCCTTGGTTTAATACATATCCCAGGGCGGGAAACACCGCCCTGTGGTCAAGCCCAATTGTTAAACAAAACAATTGATTACATAAACACATTACACCAACCAGAGAAAGCAATTTCTCTCTAATTCATGCTTCAACCGAGAGAAATAACATTTTCCCTCAGTGGAAGTGTGCGCGTATACTAACCTGATTACGCCAGCCCCATGTTCAATATGATATCTATGGGCTATCTCCGATTTAAAATAGAATAACCAATCCGCGGGTTTCCAATGGATGGCGTCCAGAATTCGAATTTAGCCAATCCAGCTGTGCGTGTGTTAGACGACCACAACGTCTCGCTGGCATCATTGAAAACTGCTGACCAAAATTGTCTTGTAAGAAGCTGGAATCTATTCACGTGAATTGTGTTTCAGGCATATGTTAGTCCACCGACCATGCAAGGACATCGAAAACGCTTTTAAAAACTTTCGATGGCATTTTTGTGGGTACCTATGCTGAATTAGGTCTCTGTGTGGCAGAAATAAAGATAGGATGGGATACCACCCTGATTTTGGTCAATTAAGGTCACTTTGGGGTCACTCTTTGGGTCAAAATGGGTAAAAATTAACTTAATATCCACCGTATTGTTTGTTACCAATGAGTATCCAATCTGAATTAGTTGTAATTAGTGTAGAGCGTAAGATAGTCATAGATAACAGGTTAATTAATATAGAATTAAGGTCACTTTATGGTCACTTTTGAGTCAAAGGGGGTCAAAAATTTATGGAAATCGGTTATAAATTAATATATACAATACTGATTGTTACGATTGGGTATTCAAGCTGAATTAGTTGAATGTAGTATAAGGTTTGAATTAGTCATAGATAACACGTTAATTATTCAATTTAAGGTCATTTTATGGTAACTTTTTGGTTAAAAATGGGTACAAATCGGTTGTAAATTAATATCCACAATAATTGTAACGAATGGGTATACAGGTGGAATCAGTGGAATGTGGTGTAGGGGTTAAGGTAGACATAATAACCATTATGTCACCATTATATCGTCTGTCGATGATTTTTAAAAAAGACTCGAAAATTGACCTAAGATGACAGCTATAGTGTGAAACAGCTCAGTTCAAGCAAATGCCTGCTTCGATCTAAAAATAATCCCTTTAAATTTGGCGGATAACATTTACCAAGTTGAGCATGAGTTCGAGTGACTCCATATGTCCGCGGATTCCTCAATTATTTTCCAGCTGATGATTGTACGAATAGAGCCAAACTAGGTCCATAAAATCGATCTGTTTTGTGAAGGAGCTTGGCTTTGAAAAAAAATGTTACCTTCAGCTTCATGTAATCACAATACCTTGAATTATAAGAACAAAATGAAAATATGAGTCTCAGATGAACCAAATCTAGATGAACCCAGATGGTAATATTCCGTGATATTATATCTGAGTTTACTGAGATTGAGATGAACCCACATGGTCACCATTTTGAATTATGATTATGCCAACAGAATAAAATAGCATGTCATAAACTAGAAAGAAAAGAAAACTTTATTGTTCTATTACGCCCAATTTAGGCCAAAACGTAAGCTGCAGCTTTATTCTGCTCAGTTTAAAAAATGTTTGTACCCAGAATAAAATTATTCTAACAGTAACATGAAAAAACAAGAATTTCCGGATCACCCCTTATGGTCGCCATTTTGAATTTAGCTATAATTTTTAATCTGAAGATAGACTCAAAATGGGCAAAAGGTATTTGGCTATGATGTGAGACTCTTCAGTTTTGATAATTTTGCACAATCAACTAAGAATAATGCTTGATGTACACGAGCAACATGGAAAAGCAAGAGTTTCAGATAACCCCACACGAATGCCATATTGTATTTGAACATCGTATTTTGATCTTGGGGATACGCAAATAGATCCAAAATGGGCGTAAGTTGTTAGGCTATGCTTAGAGATTTTGATAAATTTGCACTATGAGCGAAGAATACTGCCTTGAACTAAACAAGCAACATGAAAAATTATGAATTTCATATCAGATATGGCCACCATTTTGAATTTGACCATCACATATTGATCTTAGGGATACCTAAGTAGATTCAAAAAGAGCATAGGTTGTTGGGCTATGCTTAGAGATCCCTCTATGGGCGCCATTTTGAATTTGACCATCAAATCTTGATCTTAGAGATACGTAAATAGATTCAAAATGGGTATAGGATGTTAAGTTATGCTTAGAGATCGCTCAGTTTTGATAAATTTGCTCAGTGAGGTAAGAATAATGCCTTGAACTTCACGAGCAACAGGAAAAAGTGTGATTTTCAGTTTACCCCCATATTTCCGCCATTTTGAATTTGACCATCAAATCTTGATCCTTGGGATATGTATATAGATTCAAAATGGGCATAAGAAATAAGGTCCTTTGATTTTGATAAATTTGCATAAGGAGCATCCATAATCTGAAGTTATTATTTCAAAATGTATTTCTTGAACTAATCTGGAAATTATTTCAACAGTAGCCACATCCGTAAGTTAAGCTTATGGTCATTCCAAGATAATTCGTTGTGAATTCACCCTAAAATCTTATCTATTTCGTTTTTGTTTTGCAGTTTTGGCGCCGATCATGACGGAACTTTTCTGTCAGTACCGTGTCCAGCGAACGATTACAATATAATGCGAGCATCAAGTACCAGAGTGCATCCGAACAGATATTTCTTTTCCAACTGTTCAATAAAAGTCTTCAAACTAAGGTTAGTATACATACAAGCCATACAGGGGTTCAAAGAATTCACAACTTACAGTCGTTAATAGGCTGTAAAATTTACTCAAAAACTCAATAGAGACGCCAAGAATCACGGTAAACTTAGGGAAAAAGTGTTGGCAATAATGCTAATGTTAAAGTATTACAATATTACACACATTAAGGGTGTAAACGTCGAGAAAAACTGAATATTGATTGGAAAAATTCAATTCGGCGAGAAAAAAACTGAATATGTTGACGTCTATATGAATCCCTGCCACACTGTGGTAATTTAGAAGAGAAATGTCACTGGAAATGTATAAAATACCTTGGGCGATTGTACATATACGCCCAAGAAAGCAATTACCAAATCACATACATGCAGTCAAATCACCGAGACCGTAATAATAAAAAAACCTTGATGATGACAATAAGAAAAACGTTCGTAAATTCTACAAAACACATGTCTGCAATGAAAAGCTCGGTAGAATAATCAATCTCTAATTCTTAATTCCAAGAATTCAGAGGGAGAGAGAGAATTAAGTCAACAGTATTTCAGCAAAAAAGCGAGCGTTGAATATACGATAATGTGTGTGCGGCAGCTCCACTCGAGACTTTTAGTGCAAACAGTCATAGTTCATAAGAATTTCTTTCAAAAACATGAACCATTCTCCCTACCTGTTTACTTACCTTTCAGCACTCCGGAACAATCATGCCTTCTGGAACACAACCGAAATGTTACTGTACGAAATAAGATACTTCCAGGGCAGATTTATGACGCAACAGAACAGTGTACCAATACCCTTGGGATACCGTCCACCATATGTCAAGTAAGTTTATGATGTTGATATAACGTTCGGGCTCAGAATGGTTTGGAAATTAATCTCTATTGTGCAGTGATATCTGATACTATACTAAAGTACAGATTTGATAAATCCCGCAAATTCAATACTTTACATATCATCTTTGGAAACCGTGCTCACTATCCTTGAAAAAAGGTGGCATTCAAGAGGTGGCGTGGAACGGTAAATTTGAGAAAGTAGGGCATCACATGACGCACAAAATGGCGGATGATGTAGATAGATTTAACCTGATTGGTTGATGGATTTTATATTGGGATCCCAATATATAGCTGTCTAAATTAGATTAAAAATGGACATGGCTACTGGGAAAGTTAGTTTTACGCATGTAGATGACGAAATGGTTACAAAATGTCCAGTCGAACCAATGAAATTCGACTCAGTTGTACAATACATATATCCATCTCCAATTCAGGGTTTGTTCAGGGACATTTTCTATATTACGATTGTATTTGAAGAAATTTTTCGCATTAAAACTAATGTATTCTTTTATTTTGTAGTCATGGTACAGACCAAACATGTACAATTACTCGAGTATATGTGTTCTTATGGCATGTACATATGGTAGTAATTTGTGTGACTGGATCAACGCCGCTACGGGCACAACTTGTGGGAATAAAAAGGTAAGATGAATGCTGATTAGTCTTTGTTTACATGTCAATTCGGTATTACACAGCTTGGTTACTTATGACAAACCTTTCTGGATACTTTCAAGAACAGCTAGGCAATACTGACGCAGGCATTACATCATTTCAATGTCACTATAGCGATTGGAGGAAAGTCCACGTGATCGCCAGGTAGGCAATAAATTTGAACTGAGAATGATAAAATTAAACTTGATTTTCGACATGGAAGTTGCGAATTTAAAGCGATATTTTCTCTTGTAAACAGAGTGGTAATTGAAACTTGGTAAACGTGATTTGTACTTGTGTCTTCATTGTTGTATTTATGTTGGCAACAACAGCGTTCATCATTGTACACTCAGTTTACTATTTACATCCAGAATGTGGATCATCCTGTGTGAATACAAAATATCTGCCTCAAACACATCGGTATGTCAGGAGAAAGCGGGGCTGGGGAGTATTAAACATTTATAAACAATGTTTCTATTCGTTACTAAATCAAACCTGCTTCAATTGTTGCCTTTAAACTCCATTTAAATGCACAATCAAACGTAGAAAACGGAAGTTAAAACTAAAAATTATCTCCCCTAGGAGAGAGAGTTATCCGCCCCTAGGAGAGCTCTCACTCTTCCCAACGTGGTTACTATATAAGACAAAGCCAGCCCATTCTCGCCCTCTTTCTCATTGTAACAACCGAGACCAGTAGTGAACTAGGCCGCGGTCTGAGGGGATGGACGGGAGGGCCCATTAAATTGAAGCAGGTTTGATTTAGTAACGAATAGAAACATTGTTTATAAATGTTTAATATTCGCTTCCTAAATCGTAAACCTGCTTCAATTATTGCCTCAGTACCAACAGGTGGAAGGAGGGAAACCTCGGCCATGTAGCAGATTCAAAGGCAGGCTAAGTAACCGCTGGGAAGACACAGACATGGATATGAGCATGAGACATCAATAATCAAACAATTGAAACCCTGGTCAATGACATTAAAAGGTTAAAATGTGGATAAGATACAGTTGTACTTATCTTGCATGTCTACATCCATGTAGCTGTGCTCGTGGTGTGGAAGTAATCTCTACCAAGAAAGGACCCCTACCCAGAAGGTCGATAGGTCTACTCGGGAAGCAATCTCAACCAAGAAAGGACCCCTACCCAGAGGGTTGATAGGTCTACTCGGGAAGCCATCTCTACCAAGAAAGGACCCCTACCCGAGGGTTGATAGGTCTACTTGGTAAGATTCTTGGCTGTTCTTAAGTCCGGGTGAAGCAGAACCAGTCCGTGCCTAGAGGTCGCCAAGCCACACCATTCTCAGTCCACAATCGTCTTACGTCCAACTTGCTGATCCTTCTTGAGAGTTGAGCGTAGATGACGCAGCTGAGATCATGAGAAGGAAGTCAGATTCAACCTGAAAGACACAATCAAAACCGCAGTTAAGGTAAAGATTACACTCACCATGGAGTCAGGCATCTTAGAAAGATGATTTAGTGTCCGACATCTCTTAGAGAATCCAAGGTCGTCCATCTGACTTATTTCTTCCTTCATATGTGATCGAATCAAATGTGGACCAATAGTATGAATGAGATGAGATGATACAGCAATTTGCAGATTTGCTGCGATGATACAAAATGCCGCCCCCCCCCTTTTTGAAAATTTAGTTGACCACGTGCTGGGCAGCTATAAGCGGCCCAAGCGTGGTCATCCTATCTGACTGGACTGACATATCTCTCAGATAGAAATTGGTGAACGTGGAGTTCGCCGTCCAGGCACAAGACTGGACAATGTCAAGGAGGGGCAGGTTCTTCCATAAATCTCAACAAAAGAAACCTGGCCGGTAAAGCCAGAGGGTAATTATGGAGTAGTAATAGAAGATACTAATCTAACCTAACTTTTGAGTGTCCTCCATGTAGCTGGGATGACACAGATAAGGGAATAAACAGGAGACAATCAACAAGCAACAAGAAAAACCCTGGTCAGAGACGAAAGGGTAAATCATGGATATGATACAGATATACTTATTCTTGAGTGCCTCCATCCATGTAGCTGTGCTCGTGGTGTGATATGCAAACTCTACCAAGATGTCAGGATCCTCTACCACTCGGGCTGTTAGGTCTTCTTGGTCTTAGAGGGCGCCAAGCCACGCCATTCTCAATCCACCAACGACTTACGTCCAACTTGTCTTGTGAGTTGAGCGTAGGAGACACAGCTGAGATCATCCAGAAGAAAGTCAGTTTCAAGCTGAAAGACACAAGCAAAACCGTAGTTAAGGTAAAGATTAAACTCTCAAAGTGTCAGACCTCTTAGATTGATGATTAGAGAGTCCATGGTCGTCTATCCGACTTATTCCTTCCTTCAAAGACGATCATGATGAAGAGCAAGATGGCTGCCTTGCTGCAATGGTGACAAAATCTGCCCCCCCCCCTCTCTTCCTGAAAGAACTAACCACGTGCTGGGTAGCCCTTAGTGGCCCAAGCGTGGTCACACTATCTGACTGCACTGACATATCACACAGATAGAAATTTGTGAACGTGGAGTTTGCTGTCCAGACACAAGACTGGACAATGTCATGGAGGGACAAGTTCTTCCATAAAGGCCATGTGTAGCGATGGCACGAAACACATTAGAAGAAGCAGAAGACAGTAGTGGGGGGCGTCAATGGTATATCTACCTTTTGCCAATTGATAAGACTATTTTACCGTAGCCGAAAGCCGCGAACGGAATCGGTACGAGTAAGATAGTGGCGGATGGCTCGAACAGGATCTAGCAGAAGATCGTCCACGAGGCCATGTACAAAGTCTGACAACGCAGGAATGGAGTACGAACGTTGAGCGCACGGACCTGAACGAACAGACTCATTTTTGACGATAAATTCAGGAATGGGCCGAAAAGGAATGCAAGACCAATCCGCTGTCCAGGTCATAGAAGATCTTTCAAGAGCATGAAGTTGAGACACTCTGGACGCCAAAGCAAACGCCGCCACAAAGGCCGTCCTATAAGACACAGCTTTTATAGATGCGGACTCTAAGGGTTCAAAAGGTGGTATAATCCGAGCACACAGAACCACACCGATATCCCATTTCGGTAACAGTTGGCGAGTACAACGCGACTGTAATGCGAAGGCGCGAATAAGCGCAGAGATATTATCGTTAAGGCTAATGTTGGTACCAAAGGTAAGACGTAACACCCTAGCCAGAGCAGAGCCTTCCATGATGCTAATATGAGACATCCTATCCTGGTGAAGGTGAAGGAGGAAGTCAATTACGAGGGAAATAGAGTCGGGAACGTTATCACGACCTCGGCACCAGGACAAATAATCCGCTGTAGAGACCGAACCCGCAAAACGAACGTAGTGAGTAAGGTCCTACATATAATAAACAACCCTAAGGTTGATGACAGAACCATAATGTCAAAGTCTAACCATTGGTGTAACGGTCTATACAGGAATAAAGTACTTGATGGAGAAAGTCGGAAAAACTGTCCCCCAAGTACACCACGAAAACATTGTGTTGTTTAAGCACAATCCTAAGGTAAATGGATCTCAACACAATGTTTGTGTGTTAAAGTCAACATGGTTCTGTGTTAATACAACACTGTGCTGAATTCAATTAAAGGCGACTAGTCCGTCATTCACAATCCCGCCGTCGTCCTCAGAGAATATCCACGTCCATAATCCAAAGACCTATTCCATATAACAGTATTTGACCAAATACTGTTGATTCCAATACAATTTTGATATTCTGAACTCCAGACTGGAAACAACAAGGTCTGGACAGAACTCTCTTCGTAGAGTAACGACGAACCTAAGTAAATCACAATGTGAAAAACCCGAGAGGAATTGATACAAGTGGAAGGTTGACGCCAAACGAACGGACTTCCCCTCCCGCCGACGACCGACGATGGAGAATCAAAGGAAGTGCCGATGAATGGATATAAAATATGCATCTCGCAAATGAAGAAATGACGTGACAAACGGCGTTATGGCGTACCGGAAACGTCTAACCGATGTAATAGAACGACGCACAGGTGTATGAGAGACACATGACGGCGTAATGAACATGTCGTCAAGGTGTAATAGGAAAGCGTAATGTGAGAAAATGCGAGAAACGTTGTATATGATAAACAACGTAGTGATTTCCTCATTCACAACAACTTAATGTATATACATGCTCATCATGGAGCAGGATACAAACTTATAAAAGTACACGGCGTAACAGAAGGGCGTTGCAAACAGTAACCCCGAAGTCGATTGTAATAATTTTCCTTCTCTTTAAACGCAGTAGAGATGAACATATTAAATGTTTGTAGCGTTAATCACCAAATGTAAGCTCAATGAGATAAATGGGATTACGGATCTTTGTGTCAGTGAACATGAATAATGTGTCAATGAACATGGTTACATTATGACCTCTCCCGATGTAATTTGTCTCCTGTACATGAAATTCAGTACTGGAGTTTTATATGGAGAGAATATAAAACATTTACAACAATGTTACTATTAATAACCAAATAGTCACGCAACCGACATCCAGAACAAAGATTTTCCAGGTAACCAAGAAAGATCCTTAAAGAATTTTAAATTCCCGAAGAGAGGAAATACATTTAAGTCTCTCGCCGGCAGGAAAGTGAGGTTATTCAAAAATTTAGAATTTGAAATGACCTAACACGAACAATTTGTCGAGAAGAGGAACAGTAAGAACATTACTAAAAGACAGTTTGATATGCTCTAGTAGACTGTACCGGTAATACATACTTGGTAGAAAGAAACCATAGAAAACTTCACGACTTACGTGTCCTTAGGCTTGATCCTTGGCCGGCCCAATACATTCCCACTCACGCTAGTAAAATTTTAAATTTTCTCATAGGGAAGAAATTAAAATTAGTGCATAACTCCATCTGAATTATAAGCGTAATACAGTATACAGATGGGACCAGCTTGGTGAGAAACAAACAATTCACATGTATAAAACAAATTTGTGTATCAAGGCATAGCACAGTTTCACAATAAACAGTGGGTAATAGGATTACATACTCACGATAACCAACACGTGATCCCTTTGTTGATCGACACATCTTTCACATAAAGAGATCAGCAAAGACGCTCATTAAAATGCAACAAACAGTCGTAGCATTGAAGTCCCGTAACACCCATTTACGCTATTATTATAGCATCGTTTAAATAGGGTTGAGTTGTGGTTACGTACACAAAAACAACAAACACGTAAACATGAGAGGCAAATAAAACCTCCGTAAGATCTCTCTTGAAGACAGGATATCAAAATCACATAATAATACTTGATATAACAAGAGATTACCTTCTTGGTAGGACCAAAGAATTGAATGGATGAAGGTGAGAAACTACCAAAGTCCGAACAAAACATACAACAACAACATGGAACATTGACGGACTGCTTATAAAGACTCGGATTTCCCCGGCGGGGAAAAACGAACCTCCCGCGTCAAACGAGGGTAGTACTCACAATCCTGGTAATTTATACAACAATTCAATGGATAAAATCATGAACAACGAAACAAAAACCTGTTCGTTTAAAGTACATCACAATAGGCTCCATACTGACCGAACAAAACGGAATGTTGGGGGCTAATAAAAGCCCACCTCAAACACACCGGGTCGCAACTCAAAGTTTGTGTGGAGACGCAATATTGAATACACACTGGCCTAATGCAGGACTGTGTTATTTGTTAAACATGAGATTTCATAAAGACTTTTAGAAAAACATCGTCAGACGATCATTTCAAGAGAATTTAAAATCTCCGCCAAAAACCCAAATATTTAGCGACGTACGTCCGAAGACACTAAACACGTGGCCGACTCAAACGAGTCCAACATTCGCCCCAACAAATAGATCGGGCACGGAATTAAATAAACTATGTCCAGATTTAACCGACAACGGAGAAATAGACACACGACGTTGTTTATCAGCTTTCTTCCTTTTAGAAGAAACATGTGGTACCGATAGACAGAGGCGAAATAACATGTGGCCAAGAATTCTTTTATCTGACGAAGACAATGGAATGCACCGAAAAGACCGACTTGGTCTTTGTCAAGCCGAACAAAGGAACGGGTTTGGGATCGACCCTAGACAATGAAGCTCCGGTACGGGTCAAACTGTCTAACAACCTAGAAATATCTTCGTGTAGAATAGCCCCGCTTGGCTAAATATATACCGACGCGGGCGAAACTGGATCTTGACCCACTACATTTCATATCCCAAAGAAATTTCTAAAACCCGTCTGTAGCATGTAAAAGATAAGCACGACGAGCTTGGGCATAATTCTTCCAAGTCGTCGCCCCATAATACACATTCCGCGCACGTGGACGCACGACAACACAATTCTTTACAAGAAAGCACAAGCCGTGTGGGAGTCCAATGGGGACAAATTTTGCCCGCACGTACGACAAGGAATAGAAAGTCGGAACCTCAGACATAATACAATAAGTAAGTTCCGAATAAACAACACAAGTCACACTTGATAAAGGATACACCAGCGAAACACTAATGTTGTAAATTGAATCTGAATACTTCCCTAGATGTGCACTGCTCGAGAGCAAACAGGAGAAAGAGGACGAGAATGGGCTGGCTTTGTCTTATATAGTAACCACGTTGGGAAGAGTGAGAGCTCTCCTAGGGGCGGATAACTCTCTCTCCTAGGGGAGATAATTTTTAGTTTTAACTTCCGTTTTCTACGTTTGATTGTGCATTTAAATGGAGTTTAAAGGGAATAATTGAAGCAGGTTTACGATTTAGGAAGCGAATACCCATTTTACGAAGATTGTTGCAGTTTGCGTTAGATTTTTTTCGGTAAACGTCCGCGACTAGAAGTATCCTTGTACGAATAATACGTCTTAGTTCTTACCCTATTATTATTATTTTTTTTTTGTTCTTCCTAGCAGTTTGATCTAGACCGAGACAGGATACCAACGACTGTTAAATACTTGACTATATTAGCAAGCTGTGTAGTTTGATACTTTGTTCATAAACATATCAGGCTCCGAGGAGGACGGATTTCGCCTCCTCCTAATGGCCTTCAAAATAACGACCATTTTGAGGTACCAGAAAAGTGATGTTTTTCATTTTCTTCAAAAATTTGTGGCTAATTTCTGTAGCTAAAAGCTAGTAATATATTTTATTTCAGTTTACATAATGATTAAATAAATTATCATGAAGGGTTTTCTTTCGAAGAAAATCACATGAATAAAAAAAAATCGGGCGATAAATGTCTCCTGTGATAATGATATGAGGTTTAGCCATCTTTAGAACTTGACCAAAGGGTACAGTGTGGTAGTTACAGTTGCCTAGTCTGATGGATAACGGAAATATTATTGACTGTGGGGTGGAGACGCATCAGCCCCCTCCAGGCTGCGGAATATCACAAATCGCTCGGTCAATATATGGTTAAATGGCAAGATAAAAATACACTACTTGATACGTTACTTTATATGTCATGAAACAGCAAAATATTAATTCTGAGGATAATTGGATATCATTTTGTCTTGTTGATTCCTTGAAATCTGTTGACGGCTTCTTCAGGTCCAGCAGGAATCCAGCATGATTTTTTTGCATATTTTTAGCCTGCAGGGTTTTTTTTTATGATTGACGAGTGAAAACGATTTTTTGATATGGACGCGGAATAATTCTTTTTGAACGGTTACTGGTTACTAATTGTGCGAATATGTTGTATTCAAACCATTTTAAGGTGAGCGACCGGGGATGTTAAGAGGCTCACAAGTTATATACTTTCCTATCTCTCCGAAACAAAGATGGCTGAGAACAATCATTTGGTTTTCAAATTCTTTCAGAAACTTTGCTGATTCTACCGCTTTCCGGCAGTTGTCGGCAGCTGTGTTAAACTCCACTGGCTGACACCCGCGAATAAATGCTACAGTGACTTGTGTATTTTATTTCGAATGTCAACGCAGCGATCCACTGAAAACGCATCCCAACGGTATCCCCAATCGGTCGTTCTCCTTAAGGGACAGGAGCCCAGTCTATGTAAGAAGTGGTATACCACAAAGTGTGTTTGGAATTGAGTGCTTACACAGGATGTTATTTTGTTTTCTAGATTTGTATGAACGGACAATGCGTCCACGACGACAGAGCTCCGGTTGTTCGAGGTAAGAGTCCATATCGAAGGGGTCGGGTAATTTTGGGAAGTTGAATGGTGTTCCATGTTTAAAATTCACATCATGTAATTCCAGTACACATTTGGGAGCCACGGCGTAGTACACGAACACCCATCAATATTTACCAGCAATCCAGTCACACGGGTAAATACACTTGAGGCCAAAATCCTTTTATTCGAGACGAAATCCCGTTAACCGATTCAAACTGATCAGTTTTTCTTCTCGATTTGTTAGTTCAGTTTCCAACTCGATTTACCTGGCTGGTTTATCGCATCTGGTTTTTTGAAATGGTACTTTAGCTACAAACAGTTTCTCGAAAGAGGCCAATCCGTCTCTTTTAGTCGAGATAGAGCCTTGCCAATTTTTTAAATGCTTCGAATCTGGCACAGAGCGCAATGAACAAGGAATATATTAGTTGCATATAATACGAGAAATATGACATTAATTTGAAAGAATATACATGTAAATCCTATATGAGAGCTGACACTCCTGACCTTGTACTTTATCATATTGGGGCCAGTTTCAGTCTATTTGCGTAACCTCCCAAATAGAGGATCATGAGTAATTTCTAAATGGCGGTAATGTGTGGTGCCAGGAAAGTGATGCTTTCGGCCTTTTTCTTCAAAATTCCAGCTTTTTCTCGAGGAAAAGTGGACAAAAATATCTGATTTCACGTAAAATTATTATTTACCCATTTTATCATGCAGTTTTGTGGCGAAGAAATTACATAAATAAAAAAAATAAAAATAACAAAGAAAAGTGTCAGAAAAATCGACCAAAAAAATAACTTATTGAAAATGATGTCACTGTCACGTCATTATAACGGATTTTTTATCAAGACCGGGCTAAGCTGCCCATTCACACATTTGACGTGCAATCAGTGTGGGGCATCACTATTAGTTAATAGCTTCTTATCTGTTGATTGCGTCAATTCCGTTACTTGATTTATCCTGTTCTATGAAGAAAACCGTTCATTTCTTGAAAACTATTCATGGGATTCGAAATTTGGAATGGTTGTTTGGACCTAGATAAAGAAAAACGACTTGATTCAGTTTTCCCAATAATATTCTAGTTGTGCAGATATTGATTTTGTTTAACATAAAATTGCACAGAGGAGAAAATTCGAAAAAACCCTGTGACACCCTGTTATGTTGGTGAAGGTGCATGTGTTCCACTTGGCGAAGGCATCAATTGAATGATTATTTTTCAGTCGTTTAAGAATGGAGGTTCATCTTATGTAAAGGCATGCATTCAAATTTATATAACTTCCGATATATCGTTCTCAGAACCAATATATTCACATTTCGTTCATTGGTGATGTACCTAATTATCACAATAAAAAAACGCAAATTGATGTATGGAAGTCGGGAAAGGGAAGATACAAGTCGTTAAGGACTTGTACCGTGTCAAATTACAAGCGTCTAGTCCGTCATTCATAATCCAGCCGCCGTCCATTAGAGAATATCCGCGTCCATAATCCGAAGACCTATTCCATTTCCATATAACAGTATTAGCACCAAATTCAAAAAGACAAAAGTATACATAAACATAGGCTTGTTTCCTGCAAGAGAGAAGCGGTCAACAATTTTCAATGATGCCGGCCTTGCCTTGACATACATCTTGCCATCATCTTGACATTACACTATCCCTCTGTGTTATCACAGCGTGTTATTAGATCGATTAAAATATACGTAATGACAATTATACACAAGAATATCGATTTCTCTACTCCGTGTTAGTGTTGCGTCGATATACATTTGAGTGTAATGATTTTCTTTTCCATTCCAGACAATTGTCCCTTCGGTGATTATCCAGGCGAGCATCGCTTCATGTCGAACCAAACTTGCACCCAACTCGTGGCGCGTCAACCAGAACAGTGTTATACGTTTCTGGTTCGGTCGATGTGCTGCGCATCGTGTTCTTTCGCATTCACCGACGTATCTGGTAAGAATGGCAAATTTCTATGAGACTCTTAGCTATATCTACATCTTGTGGCAGAAATTTAACTTCCTGTGAAGGTTCTAAAATGTGTACCGAAGGAGCTAGGTATTGCATCACATCTGTCGTGGCGATGTGGCGGTACTCGCATGCTTTACGTGTGTCTCATCTTCACATTTCAAGTTAAATGCTACACTAACGTACCGTCACGTGTAGTGTTCGACTTGGCTATGCGAAGATGCGTATGACTAGACTTTCAGAAACTTGAAGTAAGTGATTTTTCCTAGTTTTTCAGAAGTATATCATGTACTGAAATCGCTGCCCTCAGAAGATTTTCCACAGGTCAGATATGTATTGATCAATGTCGTGGTTTAATGTACTGGATTCAATCGCTGGCAAGTTATAATCATCATAATGGTACATCCATGGGTTCAGGTATATAATGAAATATAGTATCGGTTAAATACTCTTTGATATGAAGCAAATTAGTTTCATAATAACGATAAGAGTATAATCAAATCAATACTAGTTAATTATTGGTGATACACGTATTCCTATTCGGACGAGGATTTCATGCACTATATGCAGTCATTTTCATGAATATAAATTATTGACTGATATGTCGTTAATTATAATAAGGGGATAAATAATTAAGTAAGGTTATTTCAACCCTGGTAGAGAGAGGACATGTATACCACATTTCATCAAGTTACTATACTTTTTGGGAATATTCCAAATAAAAGTCATATTCAGATCGAGTTTAAAATAATTCAATAAATCTTTTCTAACTCGGACAAACAAGACGTGCGCTACATTCATATATCGTGTTATTTGAGACCCGTATTTGGGGAATAGAGTGGAACCGATGTTAACCAGGGAACCCAGTAAAATCGGAAGGGTTCCAAAGGGCAATCAAGTGCATTTGAATATACCCAAGACCCGCATGTCGGTTATATTTCAGGAAAAATCCTATTGATAACCACAGAGCATGATATTGATACCGCACCCAATACTCACATTCTACTGAACCGTCCATATTAAACAATAACCAGTTTCCCCTCCATACAGTTCACAACTTACACTTACACATATGGATTGATGGATGTTGACCCTGAAATATAAATTTGTTTACGTAAGAACATATAGAACGAATCATGGATCAACGACTATTGTAGTTCTTGAGAAAATATACATTTGATCAAATGGATTATTGTGCTGTCGGGCTTGGGTGAGGGGGTGGTTTTCACCCTGAATGTCCTTTAGCTGTCAGTACTCTCCAGCTCTGTTCCTCCATCTGTACATGTAACTGCGATAAATGAATATTTGGACCGTCATTTGGTCATTTTGAAAAATTGCATGATGTTGAAGCATGGCTAGATATGCAGGTATAGATACATTTTGATGAAGTCCATCTTCTCCAATTCATGTTCTGTTTGTTGACTTTTCAGAAAGATGTCCATATGGCGATTCACCCGGTTCCCTGAGTTCTTTTTTTAACGGGCCGACATGTGAGCAATATATCCAAGATACACCCTGGGCCTGTTACTTAAGGGAAAACCTCTGCTGTGCCTCGTGTTTGAAGATTAAAAGTAACGCAGGTAATGTTTCAATACATAGCGTAACAAAACATTTGTTTATCCTGAATGAAACGCAACAATAACATTGTAGCGAAAAGGATTCTTGCGTACTGACAACACCATTCAAAGTTATGGTTTTATACCTATGAAAACGAAAGTTCGGCTTGTGACGGGTCTCGTCTTTAGCATTTTAACAATGAAGCTTCATTCCCAATCCGAAATTACCAACATATGTCGGCGTAATGTATGTATGACCCACATCCACACAGTCAGCCATCGTCCATAAACATCTCCTGTTTCAATAATTGAGAGGCCTGCGCAAATATCACTTAAGATGCCTGCTTAAAATACAGATTCTGTCAACGTTGTCCCATACACTCATACGAAGAACTATATGTGCAACTGAACAGTTTCCACAACGACAGAAAAAGTCAACATGTCGAATAACAGATTGACGATACGACAGTATGACACAAACTTATGAGTTATGTCAGCTGAAGCTGGCGGAGAGCTATGAAATGCACGTCCTTCTTCTTTCTTTCTTCTTCTTCTTCACTCGATTTAGTTGCTTAACTTTTCCAATGACTGAATGGATTGCGGTTTACATTGCCAACTCCGCTGTATACATTGTATAGAATGCTTAAGGTAGTGAATCTCAGAGTGTTGTTGTAACCAGGTGTTTTCACATATTATCAATTTGACGTTGATGGTAAATACCTGGTAATTTATGAGATGACATATGAGAATGATCGAATATCATTGTGGATGAAAAGCAATTAATTGTAAACATTTGGTTGAAATGTTAATTTGTGCTGCAGATGTTATATTCCATGAGTATTTTTTTTCATTGATTGCTTTTTATATTGTCAGTTACTTACATTATAAGGCGAGGTTTTTTTATTATTTCTTGATTCACGGGCACCGGCGAACGATTTTCTCGAAAGAACAGGGGAGGGTGAAACGCCTAAAAAAATCGATTGCCGAACAAGGGAGACAATTTGTGTATTGAGCTTTATATTGCTAAGTTGTCTGCCCTATATTATAGACCCTGGATGTGACCAAACGAAGTGAACGACAGTCCCATTATCTTTCAACTTAAGTATTAATTCAAAACACTGAAATCGTGATTATATATATTTTTTGTTTCGGTTTCCTGCACTAAGTACGACAATTTGCGATGTCTCCCGTAAGCGATTCAGGTTTTTTTTGGATGTTTTCATATCCAAAAATGGCATTGACCACCTGCGGTTTGGCTTCAGATTCAAGAGAAAATCACTAAAATAATCTTTGTGGCGGTAAAGACAATCATAATCAGTGACAGATGGAAAAATCTTTAAAAACAATTTTTAGCGAGCGGAAAATTCACTGCATGATAATTGTCTCCGCGAGAATGTCATAAGTGTTCCTGTGTGTTGGTTTGCTGAAAAAAATGACTTTGCATTTTGACATTTGTGTTCACCTAAATGAGTACAATTCTGAAGAACCACCCTTCTATTCTCAAGTTTTCAAATTGTGCGGGTTTTTCTTTGGATCACCCTACTCGAAATCTGAAATTTGCTTGAAACAAAATACGACTCGAGAATTTTTTCTATACTACTACCCAGCCCCCGAAGGTTTAAGAAAACCTGCCAGTAAACCAAGAAATTTAAAAAAGCTAGCTTGAAAATTTGTTCATCTAATATAATCTGATAGATGACATACCGATGTGTACTAGACCATTGAATACTTCCATTCCTCTACTATAATTCTAAGTGACTTATGTCACCTTTGTTCCGAGTCACTACCCTAGATTATGCCGCCACTCTCTATACCTGTCCCAACAGTATTATATAGAAACTCGTCCCAAATCACACAATGGACTATATACTTACGTCCAATTCTAGAATAATGCACAGCCTCTTTAAGACTGACGGAGAATCACTCTCCAGTTCAATCACTTGTTTTGGATTAATAATTATTACATTACAAGCATAAAGTTAACTAACTAGTTTCATGGTCACACTGCACAAAAAGATCTTGTAAAGACGGTGTGATTTTTCATCATGAAGGCAATAATTGCCATGATGAATTCTCTAACAAGATCGGACGTAACTGTATGGAGTAGATAACAAACTCACGTATAGTTGGCTGTTGCTTATAGGATACTTCGTGTTTCTGTGCCAAAGGAAGTGAATTTTGAATTTGAAACCTCCAGATTCGGCATCGTAGTTTCTCATGACGTACATATATACTCACTTTCGCCTTCCAAAAAATATCAGAGTCAATTGCAACAGTCCACGATCACCCATTTGCTGGAAACCAGCCAGATCGTGGAGAATATTTGTACAGGGGCCAGTGGCGATTTCTTTAACATGCTTCTTTCATCACTTGTCTTTATAGATAGCGATATAGTACGGGATGGTATATTGATCGGTTTAGGTTGAATAGAACGCATCTTTATGATATCCACTGTTATTGTGGTGTATGAGAATAATCATATTCTTGAAAAAAAATTATTAACTACGAAATCGACGAAAATAGCCACTCCTAACCAAGACACTGTAATATACCGGTACTGATAATTCATTTCACAATGACGCCGACAATTAGAGAAAGGATATGTGACGTTTACATACGAAAAACTCCTTTGTGTGAGATGGTAATAAAGCCGATTTTTTCCCCCACTCCAAAGCCTGCCATATAAGATTTTTCTTGAAGTTTACATACTGAAATATCCCCTTAGAAAAAAATGAAATGTTCAGTTGCAATAAACTGAAGATATGAATGATCAAAATGTGGTCCCGGGTTTATTTTGGTATTTTGGGGCATTTTCATGAAGGGTTTTAGCAAAAATATGACACTTCAAACCAAAACCATTCGTGTTTCTTTCCAATATACATACTTCCTAATATGTTGTGTGACAAAATCATTTTGGTTTGAGGTGCCATATTTTTGCTATAAGAGAAAATCCTTCCTGTAAATACCTCAAAAATACCAAATCAGGCTGAGGAGCACATTTTGATCAAGGATATCTCCATTTTTATATAACGGAGCGTCGCAATTTTTTTTCGAGGCAGATATTTCAGTATGTAAAATTTTGAGAAATCTGATGTGGCAGGTTTTGGATTGAAAAAAAAACAAACATTCAGCTTGATTACCAGCACACACGAGGGAGTTATTCCCGTATTGTCGTCACATATTCTTTCAGCTATTTTTCTAAATGAAAGATACAACATGTATTTGACAGCTTACTGTCCATATGGAGAAAGCACGGAGATGATATCTCCGTTCGGTGCATACTGTCCGCAGATTGTGCAAGAAAGACCGTATGAATGTTATAACATCGGACTAGAGCACTGCTGCACATCGTGTCTTCAGATATCCAGCAATCAGACAGGTAAGTTGTGCAGGAGCCATTGTAAAAATCATATTGTTGTTTAATGACTGAAATGTGTTGTCTATCTTTCGCGTTGGTGTTAGAGATTGCACCTATCGATGAGTTTCTAAATAGCGCATTTGGAGCTCCAAATAAGAGCGACTTGTTTAAAGCTAGTTAAATCAATGAGAATCTTAATTAGAGAATCTAAGATCGCATTCTCTCCTCTTTATTTTTTAATCAGTTTTTCACGCGGTTCAGAATATCAAATGAATTCACTGAATTTTTCTTCCATTTTCTGCACTCCCTGAACAAGTAGTATCAGGACACCAGGTAGCTTCAATCCTGAGATAAACCAGAATAACATTTTAAAGAAATAATAGATTCTCCTATTCAAAATCAAGCGACATTCCACGAAAGGCTCTACTCGCGGGTTCCATCAATATTGAGCGACAACAAAGATAACTGGAATAGAGCTCTGGAGAACAACATTTGACAAGAAAGCAACTATTGAGAAAATGTATTTGCATATACTCCGGCTCAGTCTTGTTGATTTATTCGCTCACTTTGATTGCACCATCTCCAATTTCGATATACTTCCACTCAGGGTGGTAAGTGTTAGATTCATTGGATTGCTAGTCGCCAGTTTGGATATAGGTCGGCATTTGATTTTGCCTTTAATGTGTTCGGGAATAGGTATTCTTCATGTTCTTGTGTCCGAATTTTTCACAAGTGTATAGCAGTATTAATATATTTAAACAGTGTTACAAAAATATGAGGGGTTAAAGAATTACATTTATGTATGTGCATAGAAGACATACCAATTATATCAGCTGGCTTTTTGGTTTTAAATTTGTGTCGGTAACCAAACCGGAAATATTCTCTTCGCAGGATGTCCGTTTGGAGATCGAATACCAAATTGCCGGCGTGAAAATTGTGGATCTTCGCAAACTTACAGAACCCGGACCTGTTGTAAAACTTGCTCACAAGATACGACCAGACGCCCAATTGGTCCGACAATTCAAGCTCCAGGTAGGTGTTCACGAAGAAATCGGTATTATAAAGCACAGCCCAGATACGGAAATACCAAGGTATAGACAATCATCCGTGTGGGAAGTTTTTAAATCTACTCCTAATATCAGAGTACAAGGATATTATATGACTTTGGTCATATTATGCCTTTCTCTGTCCAATACTGAATGTCATTACCTACTTCTTCATCACTTTCACTTTGCTTTAATGTATTAAATTATATATATATGTACGATAGATTGGTATAAATAGATAAAACGGAATAACATGCTAAATTATCAGCAGCGACACTTGCAATGAATTTTACTTAATTTCATCGTTTAGTTGTTGCGAAAAGTTTTTAAAAGTATTTAAGCGCAGACACGTGCTGCGACATAAAGAAAAACGTACTGATTATCTTGTTTGTAACGGAAGCCGACTCTACCTAAGAAACAAAGCGAAACTAAATTTAAAGGGAAAGGGTAAAGCCGGTGAGTCCGCTAGATCCCAGTCTGGGTGTATTCAGTCAACTGGCTCTAGCTGCTTAGACCTGAATTGCCGGCAGCCACCCACGGCCACCCAACGCGCGTATGACATGAATGTAATTGGTGAATATATGACTATATAGATGATTAAGAGAAATAGGGGAAAGACTGGGGGACCTGGCCAAGGTTAGATGACATGGATATAGATGTAAAGAAGATATAACGGGGTAGAGCTATTCATTACCAGTGGCTATGCGTCATTGGTACGAGGGAGCATGAGTAGGGCGTTGTGGGGCAACGGGCAGCTTCCCTTACCCAAGTCTAACACTACACGTGGAACGTTAGTATAGTATTTAGCTTGAAAATGTGAAGATGGGCAACGGGTTGCACGCAACCTGTAACCATCTCGGTCATCTATACGCTGTAAGACTGACCCTGGGATCGTGTGTATCCATGTTCAGCCTACTTTCGGCGACTGCAGGAGGAATTTCCATAAATCAATACCGCGTGACTTCGTCAGCCAATCAGCTAAAGTCTACCGACGTAACCCCAACATAACTCGCCATTTTCGAGTCATGTGATGAACTAGTTGTTCAAAATTTCAGATCCACCACACCTCTTGGATGATACGAAAGTTATACATACCTATATATTTTGTAAGCCCAGGCAATATCTGTTTCAGAAGTGGTATGAAAACCTGTAATTTATCAGATTTCTCGGGTCTGTTCTCCGCCGGATGAAGGCCGAACAGAATCCGGTAAAGTACTGGATATCGCTCCGCGATAATGGAGACACACGATCCGCAAGCCATCTTATGGATGGCGAAGTGTACGCAAATGGGGTTGCACGGTATATTCTGTGTGACCAGTGTCCATTGTACTTCGATGCAGTGCACAATAAAACCAACCAATCAACCATAGCACACAGAGTTGGTCGACTATTCACGGGTACTCATGTTATCAATATGATTTTTTAATTCAGAAACACACTCGTCTTGCAAATGGGTTGCAACTCGAAACTATCTATGTTATAACAGCGACACTCTTAAATTGTGTCCCAGGTCCTGTCAAGAAATTCTGATGAATATGACAGGTGAGTATTTCAATTTCCTTGCTGTGCTAATAGAAGTAGCATTCATCTCATGACAGAAAACTTGTTCACCTTTCAAACTGCCCCATAGCTTATACCGATTTCCTAATATGAATTGCGTTAAGGAGCAAGCATCAGGTCCGACATCCTCCATAAAAGAATTCCCATGTGACCTATTTCGTATGACAGTTAACATTACTTCAGAATATGTATAAAATTCCAAATATGTATAAAATAAAAATAATAATAATAAAAGCACGAGACGGATTCTCGCCTACTTGTGAACCGTGCTGGGAACATATCCCAACAAGGTTATGAAGTAGGTAGCATGCGCCTCTTCTCGATGGACATGGTTACTATTATTTAGGCCGATTGGAAGGCAGATTAATTCCGCATACCTGATGTTTAAGGTTGCGAATTTGGCGACCGGGTACAGGGATGCCAGAAGGAATATTGTCACATCTACTCACCCAATATCAGAGATGGGGAATGCTGCCACTCGTGCTCTACGTCACAACCACCAGTCACTACACCCCTGCCAGCCACACCATCAGTAAGAACAACATCGAATGTACGGCCACCAACATCTAAACAAGTACCGACTGAAAAAAGAACACTGGCATCAACGACAAGGTCTCCGCAATTCACGACACACCAAATCCCACCAGTGACAACTTTGAAATCTACAGGTGAGTAGGCTCTGCTCACGTATTAAGTAATAATTTTTTCTAATTTGCAAGCATTCGTTTATTTGCAAGTAATATCAAAGTCAATCGACCGATTCTATATGATGTTATGAAATTATCGATATCATTATTTGCTTTATTTTAATCCAAAAAGGCTATCTGAATCTGTGAACACAGTCTATGGGATAGAATATCGCATAACAAGCATCAGATCGCACAATCAATAGTCAGCCGTCGTCCATGAAAGAATTTCCGTGTCAATAATCGAAAGACCTATTTTGTATACACTGTAATTTTTTACTGTAAATGTGCAGTAAGTTACTGCCTTCTTTCACAGTAACTTACTGCAAAACATAATTACAGTATAATACTGTAATACAGGCAATAGTTTACTGTATTACATTGTATACAGTAAGTTACTGCATATATTTTTTAAATACAGTATTTATTGGCATGAATATAAAATACAGTACACTTAACACATTTACTGCAAAATTGGCATAACTTATTGCTTTATTTTACTTTACTGAAGAATAAAATTTACAGCATACAGAACAATATTTTATTCGAAGAAAATTAAAGTAATTCGCCGTACTGTTTCATATACAGCAAGTTCATGCATCTTTAAAAGAAATACATTTTGTATTGCTTTGATTGTGAAATATTGTGAAATATAAGTACAGAATATACTAATGCAAATTAAGTGTTCATCAATTCATTATTCTTTGTCTGTTTCTGGGTAAGGATGCATGATCAACAACATGCGTCTATGTGAACTCGTAGACATTCAAAATATCTAGTATACGAATTATACTGATCGCCACGTTGTTTCACAGCAAGTTTGTAAAATTCAATGTTATGGAAACTCCGTAATTTTGAAGGAAACAAAGTTACAAAGTCGCAAAGTTTCGGCTCTCTATAGTATGCTTCATTTCGGAGCACGAGAGATCCCCCAAGGCCACATATGGTTTAGCCTACCTGATCTGGGGAGAGGCGGATCCCCTCTGGTCTTCATCACCCCCCCCCCCCCCCTTTCTCCTTCCCCAGTTAATTCTTATCATCGCCTAGAAACGGAGTAGACAGAAAATTTCTGACTTCATAGCTCATCATATTGCGATAAAAAGTTTTAGCCCATTCAGATTTCAGATTTCCTGGTTTAAATGGGCATTTTAATTCGTAAATCGACGGGGCCCGAAAATAGGCGGAAATATGGCTTCCTGGAAGGTAAAGCCACTTTGACATCATGGCGCCCATTATTTTAAAGTAAACTGTACAAGGGTTAATAATACAACGATAATAACTTTCACAATGTAATACGAATGGGCGAACATATATCCAAAATCATCATATCATATATATTAATTTAATAAATCAGTGCCAGTTTGGTTCAAAGGGGCTTAACTCTTATCGGATTTAAAAAGTGACTGTTTCTGACTGTTTTTCTTGTGTGATTTATTTAATCTGATGATAATGGTGCCCATTTAAATGAGTGAAACTGACGCGAATAGCTCTCTGGTGTATCTAAAATCATGTATGTTGGTGTTGGGCGTATGATATAATATAAGGAAATGTCGAACACTAGTTTCAGCACCTTCATATATGTATGTACAGTGGTAGTACATTCCGTCTTCAATATAGTTATAAATTTATCTCCTTGACAAACAGACAATAACTTGTCATATTGTCAGGAAAACCCATGATAAGAAAGGAATATCCTTCCTTTCTGTTTCTTCGTGGTTTTCTTTTTTCAGAAATATCTGTCTGAAATCATATAAGAAGTTTACAGTAACAATATATTATTGCACTATTACAGTAAGTTACTGGCACCTTTGCTGCCAGTAAGTTACTGTAATAATTACAGTAACATCGTACTGTAAATTTTACAGTAAGTTACTGGCACCTTTGCTGCCAGTAACTTACTGTAAAATTTACAATAATTTTTTTACAGTGTACAGTTAATACAAACATGACTGATGTTGGCCATAATCATTATACTGGTTAAGATATCCATATCCACTAAGTTTCTACAAAGACATATTACTAAGAAATTTATGAACTGGTGTATCTATATAACTGATACGGGTCACAGGGCTATTTTGGACATGTTTAAGAGGTTATTTTTGTGTAATTTCCAAATAATGGACCCTTTGGAGAAGAAACTTGACACCAGCCATCTGCTACTCAGAACTGAATCTTTGACGTATTTTTGGTGTTTATCGTTGCTTCCATCTTCGCATTCAGAGCATTGTGAGATCAATAGAATAAGCATTGTGGACAGTACCAGTGAGGGAGCTATTTTGGACACTGCAGAATCAAATGGCGTCAACTGCAGCTATAATACATTAGATAAGCCAGTAACTAATTATTCATACTGTTTACTTCATTGGCATATGAAATTAAAATTATTTTCATCTTGATAAATCGGGAGATAGTTCAGATACCCCACAGCAACAATCAAACCAGCAAGTGCCACTGACAATGCATGGAGAGCAGAGGTACCCTTGTTGCAAATATCTTGTGTGTTTTATAGACGTAGTCCCAGTTGCCAAAATTAATTGAAGAAGAGTATCTCCTTGATAAATGCAAGGTATTTTGAGCACATGTTGTGCATTTGTGAGCTCAGAAAATTGAATTCCCCACCAAAATTTCAGGTGAAAATTAGTAGATGTTTTTAAAGCTGATTTTTGGACAGAAAAATGATCTAGATGACAACTTACTTTTCAAACATGTGTAAAATTATCCATGTCCATGAACTCTGCGCTTGGAACTGCAGGAAGTGTCCAAAATACCACCCCTCAAAAATAGCTCTCTCACCCGTAGAGATTAGCTTGAGCTGCAATTAAACTTGACGTATCACAGCCACAATTACTTCCGTGTTCGTAAACTTCACAGGCACGTGCCCACCAGGAAGAGAGACCTATTGGGCATGCAAGCACCTGGGTACCCGGGGGTACTTGTGTTATGACGAGAACACCCGCCGCCAGTGCTGTCAGTCATGTGGAGCTATTCATACTGGAGTCCCAGGTGAGATATCCGCACCAATATATATTTAAACATGTACCTTCCCAATAACTGACAACAGTAGTATATAGTACCATTTTCGAGGTCCCGGCGCCTTACTGCGCATGCGCGAGAAAAAAAATGTGGCGGTTTTGTGGCGGTGTGCGCAGGAGTGTTGTGCTCAGGTATGGCGTCACTTTCGGTCTGGGTGAATGGGGCGTGACCTTGGGGCATGGATTCCTCCTCGGTGATGCGGTATGGCGGTGATGCGGTCTGCCTTCGCGGTCCGAAAGTAGTCCCAAAACCGTGGGTTTTCGTTAGAATGTTCGGCAATCTGTGTACTAGATTGTGTTCCGATTGGGTCGTATGAGGTATTAAAGTGAAGCATTCGTGAAGACGTATCTGATGGGCTGGGTGTGGGGTTGAAATATTGTCATTTTGCGCATGCGTGGTGGACAAAGGGTATGGAAATAGACGTTTTGGGGTCTAGGTGGGCCACTAATGGTCCGATTGGATCGAGTGAGGTATCAATGAGAAGCATATGTGAGGGAGTATCCGATGGACTGGGTGTGGGGTTGGAATATCGTCATTCTGCGCATGCGCGGTAGACAAAGGGCATGAAGGGAATTGTGGAAAAAGGGTATGGACATAGACGTTTTGGGGTCTACGTCAGCCACGAGTGGGCCGATGGAGTCGTATGACGTATCTATGTGAAGCATATGTGAGGGGGCATCCGACTGGACTAGTGTCTCGGCCGTTGTCAACATTCTGCGCATGCGCAGACAGGGAATTGTGGGAAAAGGGTGTGAAAATAGACGTGTTGGGGCTTAGGTGGGCCACTAGTGGGCCGATTGGATCGAGTGAGGTATCAATGTAAAGCATACGTGAGGGAGTATCCAACGGGCTGGGTGTGACGTGGAACTGACGTCATTCTGCGCATGCGCAGTAGAGAAGGTGTATGGAAATAGACGTTCTGGGGCCTAGGCGAGCCACTAATGGACCGATGGAGTCGAGTCAGGTATCCATGTGAGGTATACATGTATGTGGGGGAGCAACCGCCTGGAGAAGTGTCTCGGCCGTTGTCCACATTCTGCGCATGCGCAGACAGGGAATTGTGGGAAAAGCGTGTGGAAATAGACGTATTGCGGTCTAGGTGGGCCACTAATGGTTCGATGGACTCGAGTGAGGTATCAAAATGAAGCATTCGTGAAGGGGCATTCAGTCATGGGTGTGTGCATGTAAAATTAGGGGTATGACGTCATTTGCGGTCTGGGTGAATGGGGCGTGACCTGGGAACATGATAGGACATGTACTGACCTGTCTGTGCGGGTTTTCCCGCAAGAATTTCGCTGACGTCTGCGCCTGCATCCGGGTATGCATGAGGGTCTGTGTGAATGGGGTGTGACCTGGGAACATGATAGGAATGCATGTACTGACCTGTCTGGGGTTTTTTCCCGGCCCGGTCCGCCCCGGCCGCAGGGCACGCGCGCGCGGGTTATCCGGCCGCACGCGCGCGCGCGTCATCACCAGAAGTGCGCGGGTGAATGTCGGGTCAAAAGGTCAAAGGTCACATCCAGGTCAAAAGGTTCAATGTCTCCCTTTTCGGCAAGGTTCGGCAACAATGTTGCGGCATCGATATACAGAGCTTGAACCCGAAAAGGGGATTTTAAATTAACCTGGGAAGCATGGGAAGTTCCATTTGGACCAATCAGCGGTCGAGAAAAAGAGCCAATGAGCGATCGATAAAAGAACCAATGGACGGGTACTCGAATTTCGCTCACGTCTGCAGCCTACATCCGGGTACTAGGATGCTTTCGCCTACGTCCGCGCCTACATCCAGGTTCTTGTACATCCGGGTAATGTTTTCTGGACATGGATGGGTTAACTTTGACCCCATTCTAGGCCACTGATTGGCTAATACGGTGTTCAAAGCCAGTTTCATGCATTATGCTCATATAGAAAACACACAAGACAGGGTTTTGACAGTTAACATTACTTCAAAATATGTATAAAATTCCAAATATGTATAAAATATGTATAAAATAAAAATAATAATAATAAAAGCACGAGACGGATTCTCGCCTACTTCTGAACCGTGCTGGGAACATATCCCAACAAGGTTATGAAGTAGGTAGCATGCGCCTCTTCTTGATGGACATGGTTACTATTATTTAGGCCGATTGGAAGGCAGATTAATTCCTCATACCTGATGTTTAAGGTTGCGAATTTGGCGACCGGATACAGGGATGCCAGAAGGAATATTGTCACCTCTACTCACCCAATATCAGAGATGGGGGATGCTGCCACTCGTGCTCTACGTCACAACCACCAGTCACTACACCCCTGCCAGCCACACCATCAGTAAGAACAACATCGAATGTACGGCCATCAACATCTAAACAAGTACCGACTGAAAAAAGAACACTGGCATCAACGACAAGGTCTCCGCAATTCACGACACACCAAATCCCACCAGTGACAACTTTGAAATCTACAGGTGAGTAGGCTCTGCTCACGTATTAAGTAATAATTTTTTAATTTGCAAGCATTCGTTTATTTGCAAGTAATATCAGAGTCAATCGACCGATTCTATATGATGTGATGAAATTATCGATATCGTTATTTGCTTTATTTTAATCCAAAAAGCCTATCTGAATCTGTGAACACAGTCTATGGGATAGAAGATCGTATAACAAGCATCAGATCGCACAATCAATAATCAGCCGTCGTCCATAAAAGAATTTCCGTGTCAATAATCGAAAGACCTATTTTGTATACAGTTAACACAAACATGACTGATGTTGGCCATAATCATTATACTGGTTAAGATATCCATATCCACTAAGTTTCTACAAGCCATATTACTAAGAAATTTATGAACTGGTGTATCTATATAACTGATACGGGTCACAGGGCTATTTTGAACATGTTTGAGAGGTTATTTTCGTGTAATTTCCAAATAATGGACCCTTTGGAGAAGAAACTTGACACCAGCCATCTGCTACTCAGAACTGAATCTTTGACGTATTTTTGGTGTTTATCGTTGCTTCCATCTTCGCATTCAGAGCATTGTGAGATCAATAGAATAAGCATTGTGGACAGTACCAGTGAGGGAGCTATTTTGGACACTGCAGAATCAAATGGCGTCAACTGCAGCTATAATACATTAGATAAGCCAGTAACTAATTATTCATACTGTTTACTTCATTGGCATATGAAATTAAAATTATTTTCATCTTGATAAATCGGGAGGTAGTTCAGATACCCCACAGCAACAATCAAACCAGCAAGTGCCACTGACAATGCATGTGTGTTTTGTAGGCGTAGTCCCAATTGCCAAAATTAATTGAAGAAGAGTATCTCCTTGATAAATGTAAGGTATTTTGAACACATGTTGTGCATTTGTGAGCTCAGAAAATTGAATTCCCCGCCAAAATTTCAGGTGAAAATTAGTAGATTTTTTTAAAGCTGATTTTTGGACAGAAAAATGATCTAGATGACAACTTACTTTTCAAACATGTGTACAATTATCCATGTCCATGAACTCTGCGCTTGGAACTGCAGGAAGTGTCCAAAATACCACCCCTCAAAAATAGCTCTCTCACCCGTAGAGATTACCTTGAGCTGCAATCAAACTTGACGTATTACGGCTACAATTACTTCCGTGTTCGTAATCTTCACAGGCACGTGTCCACCAGGAAGAGAGACCTATTGGGCATGCAAGCACCTGGGTACCCGGGGGTACTTGTGTTATGACGAGAACACCCGCCGCCAGTGCTGTCAGTCATGTGGAGCTATTCATACTGGAGTCCCAGGTGAGATATCCGCACCAATATATATTTAAACATGTACCTTCCCAATAACTGACAACAGTAGTATATAGTACCATTTTCAAGGTCCCGGCGCCTCACTGCGCATGCGCGAGAAAAAAATGTGGCGGTTTTGTGGCGGTGTGCGCAGGAGTGTTGTGCTCAGGTATGGCGTCACTTCCGGTCTGGGTGAATGGGGCGTGACCTTGGGGGCATGGATTCCTCCTCGGTGATGCGGTCTAGCGGTGATGCGGTCTGCCTCCGCGGTCCGAAAGTAGTCCCAAAACCGTGGGTTTTCGTGAGAATGTTCGGCAATCTGTGCACTAGAGAGTGTACCGATTGGGTCGTATGAGGTATTAAAGTGAAGCATTCGTGAAGACGCATCTGATGGGCTGGGTGTGGGGTTGAAATATCGTCATTCTGCGCATGCGCGGTGGACAAAGTGTATGGAAATAGACGTTTTGGGGTCTAGGTGGGCCACTGATGGTCCGATTGGATCGAGTGAGGTATCAATGAGAACCATATGTGAGGGGGTATCCGATGGGCTGGGTGTGGGGTTGGAATATCGTCATTCTGCGCATGCGCGGTAGACAAAGGGCATGGAAATAGACGTTTTGGGGCCTAGGTGGGCCCTCAGTTGACCGATGGACTCGAGTGAGGTATCAATGTGACGGGGCATCCGACTGGGTGGATGTGGGGTAGGAATATCGTCATTCTGCGCATGCGCAATAGACAAAGGGTATGGAAATAGACGTTTTGGGCCCTAGGTGGGTCACTAGTGGGCCGATGGAGTCGTATGAGGTATCAATGTGAAGCATATGTGAGGGGGCATCCGATTGGACTAGTGTCTCGTTCGTTGACAACATTCTGCGCATGCGCAGACAGGGAATTGTGGGAAAAGGGTATGGACATAGACGTTTTGGGGTCTAGGTGAGCCACGAGTGGGCGGATGGAGTCGTATGAGGTATCAATGTGAAGCATATGTGAGGAGGCATCCGACTGGACTAGTGGCTAGGCCGTTGTCAACATTCTGCGCATGCGCAGACAGGGAATTGTGGGAAAAGGGTGTGGAAATAGACGTTTTGGGGTTTAGGTGGGCCACTAGTGGGCCGATTGGATCGAGTGAGGTATCAATGTAAAGCATACGTGAGGGAGTATCCAACGGGCTGGGTATGACGTGGAACTGACGTCATTCTGCGCATGCGCAGTAGAGAAGGTGTATGGAAATAGACGTTCTAAGGCATAGGCGAGCCACTAATGGGCCGATGGAGTCGAGTCAGGTATCCATGTGAAGCATATGTGAGGGAGCAACCGCCTGGAGAAGTTTCTCGGCCGTTGTTCACATTCTGCGCATGCACAGACAGGGAATTGTGGGATAAGATTGTGGAAAGAGACGTTTTGCGGTCTAGGTGGGCCACTAATGGTCCGATGGACTCGAGTGAGGTATCAAAGTGAAGCATTCGTGAAGGGGCATCCAGTCATGGGTGGGTGCATGTAAAATTAGGGGTATGACGTCACTCCCGGTCTGGGTGAATGGGGCGTGACCTGGGAACATGATAGGACATGTACTGACCTGTCTGTGGGGCGTTTTCCCGCCAGAATTTCGCTGACGTCTGCACCTGCATCCGGGTATGCTTGAGGGTCTGTGTGAATGGGGTGTGACCTGGGAACATGATAGGAATGCATGTAATGACCTGTCTGTGGGATTTTTTCCCCGGCCCGGTCCGGCCCGCCCCGGCCGCAGCGCGCGCGCGCCATCACCGGAAGTGCGCGGGTGAATGTCGGATCAAAAGGTCAAAGGTCACATCCAGGTCAAAAGGTCCAAGGTCTCCCTTTCGGCAAGGTTCAGCAACAATGTTGCGGCATCGACATACAGAGCTTGAACCCAAAAAGGGGATTGTAAATTAACTTGGGAACGATGGGCAGTTCCATTTGGACCAATCAGCGGTCGAGAAAAAGTGACAATGAGCGATCGATAAAAGAACCAATGGACGGGTACTAGAATTTCGCTCACGCCTGCAACCTACATCCGGGTACTAGGATGCTTTTGCCTACGTCCGCGCCTACATCCAGGTTCTTGTACATCCGGGTAATGTTTTCTGGACATGGATGGGTTACCTTTGACCCCATCCTAGGCCACTGATTGGCTAATACGGTGTTCAAAGCCAGTTTCATGCATTATGCTCATATAGAAAACAAACAAGACAGGGTTTTGACAGTTAACATTACTTCAAAATATGTATAAAATTCCAAATATGTATAAAATAGAAATAATAATAATAAAAGCACGAGACGGATTCTCGCCTACTTCTGAACCGTGCTGGGAACATATCCCAACAAGGTTATCAAGTAGGTAGCATGCGCCTCTTCTTGACGGACATGGTTACTATTATTTAGGCCGATTGGAAGGCAGATTAATTCCTCATACCTGATGTTTAAGGTTGCGAATTTGGCGACCGGATACAGGGATGCCAGAAGGAATATTGTCACCTCTACTCACCCAATATCAGAGATGGGGAATGCTGCCACTCGTGCTCTACGTCACAACCACCAGTCACTACACCCCTGCCAGCCACACCATCAGTAAGAACAACATCGAATGTACGGCCACCAACATCTAAACAAGTACCGACTGAAAAAAGAACACTGGCATCAACGACAAGGTCTCCGCAATTCACGACACACCAAATCCCACCAGTGACAACTTTGAAATCTACAGGTGAGTAGGCTCTGCTCACGTATTAAGTAATAATTTTTTCTAATTTGCAAGCATTCGTTTATTTGCAAGTAATATCAAAGTCAATCGACCGATTCTATATGCTGGTATGAAATTATCGATATCATTATTTGCTTTATTTTAATCCAAAAAGCCTATCTGAATATGTGAACACAGTCTATGGGATAGAAGATCGCATAACAAGCATCAGATCGCACAATCAATAGTCAGCCGTCGTCCATGAAAGAATTTCCGTGTCAATAATCGAAAGACCTATTTTGTATACAGTTAATACAAACATGACTGATGTTGGCCATAATCATTATACTGGTTAAGATATCCATATCCACTAAGTTTCTACAAAGACATATTACTAAGAAATTTATGAACTGGTGTATCTATATAACTGATACGGGTCACAGGGCTATTTTGGACATGTTTAAGAGGTGATTTTCGTGTAATTTCCAAATAATGGACCCTTTGGAGAAGAAACTTGACACCAGCCATCTGCTACTCAGAACTGAATCTTTGACGTATTTTTGGTGTTTATCGTTGCTTCCATCTTCGCATTCAGAGCATTGTGAGATCAATAGAATAAGCATTGTGGACAGTACCAGTGAGGGAGCTATTTTGGACACTGCAGAATCAAATGGCGTCAACTGCAGCTATAATACATTAGATAAGCCAGTAACTAATTATTCATACTGTTTACTTCATTGGCATACGAAATTAAAATTATTTTCATCTTGATAAATCGGGAGATAGTTCAGATACCCCACAGCAACAATCAAACCAGCAAGTGCCACTGACAATGCATGGAGAGCAGAGGTACCCTTGTTGCAAATGTCTTGTGTGTTTTATAGACGTAGTCCCAATTGCCAAAATTGATTGAAGAAGAGTATCTCCTTGATAAATGTAAGGTATTTTGAACACATGTTGTGCATTTGTGAGCTCAGAAAATTGAATTCCCGGCCAAAATTTCAGGTGAAAATTAGTAGATTTTTTTAAAGCTGATTTTTGGACAGAAAAATGATCTAGATGACAACTTACTTTTCAAACATGTGTAAAATTATCCATGTCCATGAACTCTGCGCTTGGAACTGCAGGAAGTGTCCAAAATACCACCCCTCAAAAATAGCTCTCTCACCCGTAGAGATTAGCTTGAGCTGCAATTAAACTTGACGTATCACGGCTACAATTACTTCCGTGTTCGTAATCTTCACAGCCACGTGTCCACCAGGAAGAGAGACCTATTGGGCATGCAAGCACCTGGGTACCCGGGGGTACTTGTGTTATGACGAGAACACCCGCCGCCAGTGCTGTCAGTCATGTGGAGCTATTCATACTGGAGTCCCAGGTGAGATATCCGCACCAATATATATTTAAACATGCACCTTCCCAATAACTGACAACAGTAGTATATAGTACCATTTTCGAGGTCCCGGCGCCTTACTGCGCATGCGCGAGAAAAAAAATGTGGCGGTTTTGTGGCGGTGTGCGCAGGAGTGTTGTGCTCAGGTATGGCGTCACTTCCGGTCTGGGTGAATGGGGCGTGACCTTGGGGGCATGGATTCCCCCTCGGTGATGCGGTCTAGCGGTGATGCGGTCTGGCTCCGCGGTCCGAAAGTAGTCCCAAAACCGTGGGTTTTCGTGAGAATGTTCGGCAATCTGTGCACTAGATAGTGTACCGATTGGGTCGTATGAGGTATTAAAGTGAAGCATTCATGAAGACGCATCTGATGGGCTGGATGTGGGGTTGAAATATCGTCATTCTGCGCATGCGCGGTGCACAAAGTGTATGGAAATTAGACGTTTTGGGGTCTAGGTGTGCCACTGATGGTCCGATTGGATCGAGTGAGGTATCAATGAGAACCATATGTGAGGGGGTATCCGATGGGCTGGGTGTGGGGTTGGAATATCGTCATTCTGCGCATGCGCGGTAGACAAAGGGTATGGAAATAGACGTTTTGGGGCCTAGGTGGGCCCTCAGTTGACCGATGGACTCGAGTGAGGTATCAATGTGACGGGGCATCCGACTGGGTGGATGTGGGGTAGGAATATCGTCATTCTGCGCATGCGCAATAGACAAAGGGTATGGAAATAGACGTTTTGGGCCCTAGGTGGGTCACTAGTGGGCCGATGGAGTCGTATGAGGTATCAATGTGAAGCATATGTGAGGGGGCATCCGATTGGACTAGTGTCTCGTTCGTTGACAACATTCTGCGCATGCGCAGACAGGGAATTGTGGGAAAAGGGTACGGACATAGACGTTTTGGGGTCTAGGTGAGCCACGAGTGGGCGGATGGAGTCGTATGGGGTATCAATGTGAAGCATATGTGAGGGGGCATCCGACTGGACTAGTGTCGCGGCCGTTGTCAACATTCTGGCATGCGCAGACAGGGAATTGTGGGAAAAGGGTGTGGAAATAGACGTGTTGGGGCTTAGGTGGGCCACTAATGGGCCGATTGGATCGAGTGAGGTATCAATGTAAAGCATACGTGAGGGAGTATCCAACGGGCTGGGTGTGACGTGGAACTGACGTCATTCTGCGCATGCGCAGTGGAGAAGGTGTATGGAAATAGACGTTCTGGGGCATAGGCGAGCCACTAATGGGCCGATGGAGTCGAGTCAGGTATCCATGTGAAGCATATGTGAGGGAGCAACCGCCTGGAGAAGTATCTCGGCCGTTGTCCACATTCTGCGCATGCGCAGACAGGGAATTGTAGGAAAAGGGTGTGGAAATAGACGTTTTGCGGTCTAGGTGGGCCACTAATGGTCCGATGGCCTCGAGTGAGGTATCAAAGTGAAGCATTCGTGAAGGGGCATCCAGTCATGGGTGGGTCCATGTAAAATTAGGGGTATGACGTCACTGCCGGTCTGGGTGAATGGGGCGTGACCTGGGAACATGATAGGACATGTACTGACCTGTCTGTGGGGGGGGTTTTCCCGCCAGAATTTCGCTGACGTCTGCACCTGCATCCGGGTATGCATGAGGGTCTGTGTGAATGGGGTGTGACCTGGGAACATGATAGGAATGCATGTACTGACCTGTCTGTGGGGTTTTTTCCCGGCCCGGTCTGGCCCGCCCCGGCCGCAGCGCGCGCGCGTTATCACCGGAAGTGCACGGGTGAATGTCGGGTCAAAAGGTCAAAGGTCACATCCAGGTCAAAAGGTCCAAGGTCTCCCTTTCGGCAAGGTTCAGCAACAATGTTGCGGCATCGACATACAGAGCTTGAACCCAAAAAGGGGATTGTAAATTAACTTGGGAACGATGGGCAGTTCCATTTGGACCAATCAGCGGTCGAGAAAAAGAGCCAATGAGCGATCGATAAAAGAACCAATGTACGGGTACTAGAATTTCGCTCACGTCTGCAACCTACATCCGGGTACTAGGATGCTTTCCCGGACGTCCGCGCCTACACTTCCGATCAGCTTAAACTTCCAATTAGTGAACAGTGTTTACGCGCCGTTAGCGCGCCAACGAGCTGGCCTAATCACCATGACTTATTACACCCCACCATGATGTGACCGTTGCGCCACGTGCCGGTAGAATATAGTCCGGTCAAACCACTGAACCATTGTGAGCATGTCGGCGGTAAACAAAGGCTCCCCGTTGGCTGATTGCGCGCTAACAGTCTTCGCGGCTTAACACTGAATTGTTTTCAAAGAGTTCACCTCTAGCGGTGTACGGCAAGAACACAATCTATTCTACAGTTTAAATTACTGGCTAAGTAATTAAACAAATATATAGAATATTTGACTTCAATAAGAATGCTGTAAATGATTATCTATTATTTTTTGTTTGCGCTCCAAGGAAACTCGGCCGTCTTCCACTCTGCCATTTCATTTCTTTTCAAATGAGACACAGACGCGCATTTTGTTGGACGAAAGCGGGATATCGCTTTACCCCGTCCGAGAGAGAATGCACTGTTATGTTTATATTTCCCAAAATTAACGAGATTATTAATCTTTACAGTTGTTTTCTTGCTGACAATATAACATCCGTTATACTGTTCGACAGGAAGTATACATTAACACATTTGAAATGTTGGTTTTGATGTCGGGGATGCACCATCTATTCTACAGTTTAAATTACTGGCTAAGTAATTAAACAAATATATAGAATATTTGACTTCAATAAGAATGCTGTAAATGATTATCTATTATTTTTTGTTTGCGCTCCAAGGAAACTCGGCCGTCTTCCACTCTGCCATTTCATTTCTTTTCAAATGAGACACAGACGCGCATTTTGTTGGACGAAAGCAGGATATCGCTTTACCCCGTCCGAGAGAGAATGCACTGTTATGTTTATATTCTCCACTTGTTTACGCCAAAATTAACGAGATTATTAATCTTTACAGTTGTTTTCTTGCTGACAATATAACATCCGTTATACTGTTCGACAGGAAGTATACATTAACACATTTGAAATGTTGGTTTTGATGTCGGGGATGCACCATCTATTCTACAGTTTAAATTACTGGCTAAGTAATTAAAAAAATATATAGAATATTTGACTTCAATAAGAATGCTGTAAATGATTATCTATTATTTTTTGTTTGCGCTCCAAGGAAACTCGGCCGTCTTGTGAACATTCGGTTGAGACTACGAATAATCTTCATTACCAAAAGTTTCCCCAAAGATAAATATATTATCAGAATTCATAAAACGTTGGTGTGTGCAAATTGCGAAGGCCGCCTCCTCTTTCAGAACGGTCAGTAAAACGGTTGAACGTAACATTTCAAATGAATACAGCTTCGTATAAATTCAGACACGCGGGCGAGTCGAGGTCATAATCGGGGCAACATGCAGTGCTCGGTCAGACTAGTTGTCTCTTTGGCTTGTCTTGTTACAACCGCCTAACCAAAATATACACAGAAACTCAAAAGATCAATTAGCCCCTTACAGAGAATGACAAATACTCCAATTGTATATGCTCTTTATTCGTTACCGCCCGACTGTTAAAGGTTGCACACGAAACTTCCGATGAGAAAATAAGAATTAACATTTATGGCCCACGCATTCATCGTTCCAACAAAAAAGAAACAATAACAGAGATTTCTACATAAACAATAAGTTAATGCCATTTCATTTCTTTTCAAATGAGACACAGACGCGCATTTTGTTGGACGAAAGCGGGATATCGCTTTACCCCGTCAGAGAGAGAATGCACTGTTATGTTTATATTCTCCACTTGTTTACGCCAAACTTAACGAGATGATTAATCTTTACAGTGTTGTTTTCTTGCTGACAATATAACATCCGTTATACTGTTCGACAGGAAGTATACATTAACACATTTGAAATGTTGGTTTTGATGTCGGGGATGGAGGGAGGGACTTCAGCTATAAATAATGTGGGTCCACTGTTCGTTTTACCATTCTCTTTTATACACTGCATAATCCGGTAGTAAAATCCCGGGCATTTACTCTTGAATGGTCAAAATTAACACAATTTGCAAGAATTTTGAATATATAAAAATGAATGACTTGAACTTGCGCATCTGTATGAGAAGCGGCCGTAAGATGAAACTTTCAATAAACAAATACCTATTCTTTAATACCAGAAAGCTATTCCGTGAGACGCGCAAGTCTGGGTCAACTTTGAAAGCAGGTGTCCGACGAAGCACAAATTACAATCCATTTTGCAAGCAGTGTTTATGATTAAAATAAATCTTAAATCTATTTCCTTTTAAAAATTCGTGCCGATTAATGCCACGTGGACTCCCAACTGATTTTCTTGAGCTCTGTCGCGTGAACGATCGCTCCCTAACAAAGCAGCTTGCTTCCAGCCATTGTCTGACCGTGCTGATAGCGCGCGGCCTGTGTCCAGTCATGTCGACGGACTACATTCAACAGAGTTAGAACAATGGCCAGCCGATAATCATGGGCATTAGCGCGCTATACCTTTGTGTTGGCGCACTTCGTTTGCGCGCCATTGGTGCGCTAACATTAACCTTTCAGCTGATCGGAAGTGTACATCCAGGTTCTTGTACATCCGGGTAATGTTTTCTGGACATGGATGGGTTACCTTTGACCCCATGCTAGGCCACTGATTGGCTAATACGGTGTTCAAAGCCAGTTTCATGCATTATGCTCATATAGAAAACAAACAAGACAGGGTTTTGACAGTTAACATTACTTCAAAATATGTATAAAATTCCAAATATGTATAAAATAAAAATAATAATAATAAAAGCACGAGATGGATTCTCGCCTACTTCTGAACCGTGCTGGGAACATATCCCAACAAGGTTATGAAGTAGGTAGCATGCGCCTCTTCTTGATGGACATGGTTACTATTATTTAGGCTGATTGGAAGGCAGATTAATTCCTCATACCTGATGTTTAAGGTTGCGAATTTGGCGACCGGATACAGGGATGCCAGAAGGAATATTGTCACCTCTACTCACCCAATATCAGAGATGGGGAATGCTGCCACTCGTGCTCTACGTCACAACCACCAGTCACTACACCCCTGCCAGCCACACCATCAGTAAGAACAACATCGAATGTACGGCCACCAACATCTAAACAAGTACCGACTGAAAAAAGAACACTGGCATCAACGACAAGGTCTCCGCAATTCACGACACACCAAATCCCACCAGTGACAACTTTGAAATCTACAGGTGAGTAGGCTCTGCTCACGTATTAAGTAATAATTTTTTCTAATTTGCAAGCATTCGTTTATTTGCAAGTAATATCAAAGTCAATCGACCGATTCTATATGATGTTATGAAATTATCGATATCATTATTTGCTTTATTTTAATCCAAAAAGCCTATCTGAATATGTGAACACAGTCTATGGGATAGAAGATCGCATAACAAGCATCAGATCGCACAATCAATAATCAGCCGTCGTCCATGAAAGAATTTCCGTGTCAATAATCGAAAGACCTATTTTGTATACAGTTAATACAAACATGACTGATGTTGGCCATAATCATTATACTGGTTAAGATATCCATATCCACTAAGTTTCTACAAAGACATATTACTAAGAAATTTATGAACTGGTGTTTCTATATAACTGATACGGGTCACAGGGCTATTTTGCACTACGCTGATAAACAGCTTGTATCACTGACGTCCCTGCTCTCTTTGTTCCCCCCGCTGATTCACATCGCATATTTCGCGCCTCTTGGCCGTAAGGGGGCGCTCTGCACAGGCCAACCACCAATGACCAATGAATATCACTCTTACGGAAGAGTCTTGGTTGGTCCGCTTTGTTTATCAGGGAAACCAACATCTTTTCTCTGAGTGGGTGAGAAGTCTTTCGGTCAGTCATCATTAAAAGTTTCCAAGAAATGACGGCGCTGAGCTGTCAAGATTAGTCTCTCGGTAACAGTAATGAATTACCCAGCGTATATGACATCTATAATGAGTGATAACTGTGTGGAAAAACGCGAGAAACTTGTGAACTATTTGCTCACAATCAACTGTGAATTAAAGCAATATTAGCTGTCTCCCTTCTCAAACGTTCATATGTCGTTAACGGCAAAACTAACAATAAACGGACGGCAAAACAGCTCTAATTACGTTAATTTCTGAGTTAAGAGTGAACAGATTTTTGGATAACTTCCTTCATTGTTTAGTAAGGTTCGTCAACTGATTGCAAACATTTGTTCACTGATACCTTCAAATAATTAATAAATAAATTCCAGTAAATGTTGTTAATATCCCACTGATAAGACCACGCTTTATCGCCATGAGTATATAAGGAGATCAAGCTGCCTAGAATGGTAACGTAAAAACACCGTTCAATTGTTTCAGATTTTGAATTGAATGTTCACTGTTAATACATTCTCAAAGAGAGCCGTGTCTACCCGCGGGAGACCAATGCGACTCTCATGTAAACTGGTGACATTTTTGAATGTCCAATCTCAAAGCGAGGCAGCATGACATCATTCTCAAAGCGAGCCGTGTCTACCCGCGAACTACTTCCTGTATTAGATAACTCGCTTTCACGGCCAAGTATACATACCGACAATAATTTGTTCGCGATTGATATGCTCCGAAACGGAAAGAGTCATTTCCCAATTATATAGCCCACGTTATGTTTAGCAATTCGCTTCTAACTCGGCGGAGTCAGCAGGTCAGTGACAAGCCAGATAATCATACGCCGCCTACTCACCCCCCAAATTTTGGGGGGATGGCTCCCATTTACGCGTGAGACTCTTTCTCGCAGTAGGGAGTCTCGCGAGACGAGAATGCTGTTAATAAAGACCGAAAAAAAGTTCCTTTGAGAGATGCGGTAAGAGGGCGTGTCGATGTCAAAATATTGGCATGGCTCACACATTACGTAAGAGTCGTGATCTCACTATTAGGCATGTCTGTTTAGAATCATTCGGAACTCCCGAGCAGAAATCTACGAAGGGGACCGATTCTACGCTCGGGGGACGACAACATGAATTTCCTATGCATCTCCAGATGTGACGCGCCGAAACGGTTTAATACGCATGGCTCCGAAGCCCAATCACTCTCATGGAAGCCTTAATCCCCGACCAGCAAATATTTCCCTGCGAGTCTCTGATTTACGTCAGATATTCTAAAAACTGTTTGTTCTTTTCATTCGAAGCACGTTTCAATAGAAAACCATCAGTTTAAATGGTACACACGCCACGTATTGGCAAGATATAATTCCCGTGACGTCACTGACAGTTCCCTGACAGACCGAAACACACGTGACCACGCTCTAGTCCAATATGGCGTCAATGGCCTTCGAGGGACATCTCAAACCGGAGATCCCGAGAAGTTGCGAATGTGTTTAGAATGTCAGTCATTCTCGTCTCGCGAGACTCCCTACTGCGAGAAAGAGTAACTCACGTGTAAATGAGAGCCATCCCCCCAAATTTGGGGGGTGAGTAGGCGGCGTATGATTTTCACTGCTGTATCCGGCTTGTCATTGACCTGCTGACTCCGCCGAGTTAGAAGCCAATTGCTAAACATAACGTGGGCTATATAATTGGAAAATGACTCTTTCCGTTTCGGAGCATATCAATCGCGAACAAATTATTGTCGGTATGTTTACTTGTCCGTGAAAGCGAGTTATCTAATACAGGAAGTAGTTCGCACAGTTCCGATCCATTCTCAGAGAGAGCCGTGTCTACCGCAAGACGGTACATCTTCGGAAAATTTATTACCTATGCCAGGTTCTTAGCGTGACATGTACTTGATCAGGGCAAGGCAGTTGCAGCATTTCTGTTCTTCATTCACTACATAGTACTGTTCACACGCCCTATGATATGTATTTTTGTTGTTATCATTATGCAAGTTTTGTTGTTAAAAAAATAAAACTGAACGTTGAACTTTATTTATGGCCTACTCGTTTGAAGTAGCAGACATAAATTTAGTTGACCTAGATTCTGCATTGAAGATCAACCATTGAAACGCGGAAAACAACGAATTACGTCAATTATACCGTATTTTCGCCTGCATGTTGTCTGATCGTACTATTCTTGTTTATCTGATGATGCTAAACAATAATGATCTTGTGATCTTTGGGTTAGGTCATAAATTTTCTGAAGATTTACCATTTTGCGTGTCTACCCGCGGGAGAATAGTCCCGGTCGAGCGAGTGATGTCATGCTGCTTCGCTTTGAGATTGGAGATTCAAAAATGTCACCAGTTTACATGAGAGTCGCTTTGGTCTCCCGCGGGTAGACACGGCTCTCTTTGAGAATGGAATGTCAGTGTGGCGTTATTTCGATCACGTGAGGTAGTTATCCAATCGTGGTTAGTATGAAGAATCTGGTTATCTCCGAGCTATTACGGCACGGCGATTGGGTAACCAGATAAATCGCCGCCTTACGGCCAAGAGGCGCAAACTTGGCGATGTGAATCAGCGGGGGAACAAGGAGAGTAGGAACGTCAGTGATACAAGCTGAATAGTATGAGCGTAATTTTGGACATGTTTGAGAGGTTATTTTCGTGTAATTTCCAAATAATGGACCCTTTGGAGACGAAACTTGACACCAGCCATCTACTACTCAGAACTGAATCTTTGACGTATTTTTGGTGTTTATCGCTGCTTCCATCTTCGCATTCAGAGCATTGTGAGATCAATAGAATAAGCATTGTGGACAGTACCAGTGAGGGAGCTATTTTGGACACTGCAGAATCAAATGGCGTCAACTGCAGCTGTAATACATTAGATAAGCCAGTAACTAATTATTCATACTGTTTACTTCATTGGCATATGAAATTAAAATAATTTTCATTTGATAAATCGGGAGATAGTTCAGATACCCCACAGCAACAATCAAACCAGCAAGTGCCACTGACAATGCATGGAGAACAGAGGTACCCTTGTTGCAAATGTCTTGTGTGTTTTATAGACGTAGTTCCAATTGCCAAAATTAATTGAAGAAGAGTATCTCCTTGATAAATGCAAGGTATTTTAAACACATGTTGTGCATTTGTGAGCTCAGAAAATTGAATTCCCGGCCAAAATTTCAGGTGAAAATTAGTAGATTTTTTTAAAGCTGATTTTTGGACAGAAAAATGATCTAGATGACAACTTACTTTTCAAACATGTGTAAAATTATCCATGTCCATGAACTCTGCGCTCTGCGTCCAAAATACCACCCCTCAAAAATAGCTCTCTCACCCGTAGAGATTAGCTTGAGCTGCAATTAAACTTGACGTATTACGGCTACAATTACTTCCGTGTTCGTAATCTTCACAGGCACGTGTCCACCAGGAAGAGAGACCTATTGGGCATGCAAGCACCTGGGTACCCGGGGGTACTTGTGTTATGACGAGAACACCCGCCGCCAGTGCTGTCAGTCATGTGGAGCTATTCATACTGGAGTCCCAGGTGAGATATCCGCACCAATATATATTTAAACATGTACCTTCCCAATAACTGACAACAGTAGTATATAGTACCATTTTCGAGGTCCCGGCGCCTCACTGCGCATGCGCGAGAAAAAAATTGTGGCGGTGTGCGCATGAGTGGGTCTGGGTGAATGGGGTGTAACCTTGGGGGCATGGATTCCTCCTCGGCGATGCGGTCTGGCGGTGATGCGGTCTGCCTCTGCGGTCCGAAAGTAGTCCCAAAATCGTGGATTTTCGTGAGAATGTTCGGCAGTCTGTGTACTAGATAGTGTACCGATTGGGTCGTATGAGGTATTAAAGTGAAGCATTCGTGAAGACGCATCTGATGGGCTGGGTGAGGGGTTGAAATATCGTCATTCTGCCCGTGAGCGGTAGACAAAGGGCATGGAAATAGACGTTTTGGGGTCTAGGTGGGCCCTTTGTGGACCGATGGAGTCGAGTGAGGTATCAGTGTGAAGCATATGTGAGGGGGCATCCGACGGGGTGGATGTGGGGTAGGAATATCGTCATTCTGCGCATGCGCAATAGACAAAGGGTATGGAAATAGACGTTTTGGGGCTTAGGTGGGTCACTAGTGGGCCGATGGAGTCGTATGAGGTATCAAGGTGAGGGGGCATCCGATTGGACTAGTGGCTCGTTCGTTGTCAACATTCTGCGCATGCGCAGACAGAGAATTGTGGGAAAAGGGTATGGACAGAGACGTTTTGGGGTCTAGGTGAGCCACGGGTGGGCCGATGGAGTCGTATGAGGTATCAATGTGAAGCATATGTGAGGGGGCATCCGACTGTGGGGTTGAAATATCGTCATTCTGCGCATGCGCGGTGGACAAAGGGTTTGGAAATAGACGTTTTGGGGTCTAGGTGGGCCACTAATGGTCCGATTGGATCGAGTGAGGTATCAATGTGAAGCATATGTGAGGGGGTATCCGATGGGGTGGGTGTGGGGTTGGAATATCGTCATTCTGCGCGTGAGCGGTAGACAGAGGGCATGGAAATAGACGTTTTGGGGTCTAGGTGGGCCCTTAATGGACCGATGGAGTCGAGTGAGGTATCAATGTGAAGCATATGTGAGGGGGCATCCGACTGGGTGGATGTGGGGTAGGAATATCGTCATTCTGCGCATGCGCAATAGGCAAAGGGTATGGAAATAGACGTTTTGGGGCTTAGGTGGGTCATTAGTGGGCCGATGGAGACGTATGAGGTATCAATGTGAGGGGGCATCCGATTGGACTAGTGTCTCGTTCGTTGTCAACATTCTGCGCATGCGCAGACAGAGAATTGTGGGAAAAGGGTATGGACAGAGACGTTTTGGGGTCTACGTGAGCCACGGGTGGGCCGATGGAGTCGTATGAGGTATCAATGTCAAGCATATGTGAGGGGGCATCCGACTGTGGGGTTGAAATATCGTCATTCTGCGCATGGGCGGTGGATAAAGGGTATGGAAATATGCGTTTCGGGGTCGAGGTGGGCCACTAATGGTCCGATTGGATCGAGTGAGGTATCAACGTGAAGCATATGTGAGGGGGGCATCCGATGGGGTGGGTCTGGGGTTGGAATATCGTCATTCTGCGCACGCGCGGTAGACAAAGGGCATGGCAATAGACGTTTTGGGGTCTAGGTGGGCCCTTAGTGGACCGATGGAGTCGAGTGAGGTATCAATGTGAAGCATATGTGAGGGGGCATCCGACTGGGTGGATATGGGGTAGGAATATCGTCATTCTGCGCATGCGCAATAGACAAAGTGTATGGAAATAGACGTTTTGGGGCTTAGGTGGGTCACTAGTGGGCCGATGGAGTCGTGTGAGGTATCAATGTGAAGCATATGTGAGGGGCCATCCGACTGTGGGGTTGACATATCGTCATTCTGCGTATGCGCGGTGGACAAAGGGTATGGAAATAGACGTTTTGGGGTCTAGGTGGGCCACTAATGGTCCGATTGGATCGAGTGAGGTATCAATGTGAAGCATATGTGAGGGGGTATCCGATGGGGTGGGTGTGGGGTTGGAATATCGTCATTCTGCGCGTGAGCGGTAGACAAAGGACATGGAAATAGACGTTTTGGGGTTTAGGTGGGCCCTTAGTGGACCGATGGAGTCGAGTGAGGTATCAATGTGAAGCATATGTGAGGGGGCATCCGACTGGGTGGATGTGGGGTAGGAATATCGTCATTCTGCGCATGCGCAATAGACAAAGGGTATGGAAATAGACGTTTTGGGGCTTAGGTGGGTCACTAGTGGGCCGATGGAGTCGTATGAGGTATCAATGTGAGGGGGCATCCGATTGGACTAGTATCTCGTTCGCTGTCAACATTCTGCGCATGCGCAGATAGAATTGTGGGAAAAGGGTGTGGAAATAGACGTGTTGGGGTTTAGGTGGGCCACAAGTGGGCCGATTGGATCGAGTGAGGTATCAATGTAAAGCATACGTGAGGGAGTATGCAAAGGGCTGGCTGTGACGTGGAAGTGACGTCATTCTGCGCATGCGCAGTAGAGAAGGTGTATGAAAATAGACGTTCCGGGGCTTAGGCGAGCCACTAATGGGCCGATGGAGTCGAGTCAGGTATCCATGTGAAGCATATGTGATGGAGCAACCGCCTGGAGAAGTGTCTCGGCCGTTGTCCACATTCTGCGCATGCGCAGACAGGGAATTGTGGGAAAAGGGTGTGGAAATAGACGTTTTGCGGTCTAGGTGGGCCACTAATGGTCCGATGGACTCGAGTGAGGTATCAAAGTGAAGCATTCGTGAAGGGGCATCCGGTCATGGGTGGGTGCATGTAAAATTAGGGGTATGACGTCACTTCCGATCTGGGTGAATGGGGCTTGACCTGGGAACATGATAGGACATGTACTGACCTGTCTGTGGGGGTTTTCCCGCCAAAATTTCGCTGACGTCTGCGCCTGCATCCGGGTATGCATGAGGGTCTGTGTGAATGGGGTGTGACCTGGGAACATGATAGGAATGCATGTACTGACCTGTCTGTGGGGTTTTTTCCCGACCCGGCTCGCGCGCGCGGGTTATCCGGCCGCACGCGCGCGCGCGTCTACACCGGAAGTGCGAGGGTGAATGTCGGATCAAAAGGTCAAAGGTGACATCCAGGTCAAAAGGTCCAAGGTCTCCCTTTCGGCAAGGTTCGGCAACAATGTTGCGGCATCGGTATACAGAGCTTGAACTCAAAAAGGGGATTGTAAATTAACCTGGGAAGGATGGGCAGTTCCATTTGAACCAATCAGCGGTCGAGAAAAAGAGCCAATGAGCGATCGATAAAAGAACCAATGGACGGGTACTAGAATTTCGCTCACGTCTGCAATCTACATCCGGGTACTAGAATGCTTTCGCCGACGTCCGCGCCTACATCCAGGTTCTTGTACATCCGGGTAATGTTTTCTGGACATGGATGGGTTACCTTTGACCCCATCCTAGGCCACTGATTGACTAATACGGTGTTCAAAGCCAGTTTCATGCATTATGCTCATATAGAAAACACACAAGACAGGGGTTTTTTTTGGTGAGATATCATTTTGTTTTTTATTCAACAATAACTAACAACAACAACGTGAGAACATCCACGTGAAAACTGAAGCCCAGAACAGGGGGCTTGTACATTGAAAGAACTGAAGCCCAGAACAGGGGTCTTGTAAACTTAAGCCCAGAACAGGGGGCTTGTACATTGAAAGAACTTAAGCCCAGTCATATACGAGTACATCGCGGTCCTCGGCCTTGGGGTACTCGTCAAACATATGTACGATGGTAGATAAGGTTCTGCCCCGGCATCGATGGTACAGGTAAAACAAGCAATATTGTCCGCACCCGCTACTGGTCAGGCTTTGCAACGTTTCACTGTTCCAACACCACGTCTCTGTGCCTTGATCCATGAAGTCTGTTAAATCGGGATGGGGGGTGGTAGGCCGTACGGGTCAAAGTATTCGCCCTGCGCTTCTGTCAGGTACACGGCCATCCAGTGTTCACCGGGCCGATCCATCGTCTCCGTGTTGAGAACGTAAGCAACAGGATACACACGGTCTAATGGGAACACATCTCGGGCGAGCACCCCTTGAAAGACCATACGTGTCCCTGGGTCAATCTCCAGCACGGTGGTTATCTGGTCTGTATCCATGTTAGGTGGCGAAGTCACACAGGACGTTGCGCGCCTTGTCCACTTGAATGATGTCAAACTCGGCGTAGCAGATCACATTGACGGTGGTCCCGAGGACTCGTGCAAAGTGGATTTCCAACCGTAAATTGCCTTGCTTGGCCAGTGCCAGCTGATGGTCGTTCTCTAAGGTGGGGGTCAGATCGAAACAGAACAACGTGTATCCGTTCGCGTAGTCCTCCCGACTGATCATATTCCCTTCGTCCTGGTCGATTTGACCGGTGGCTGTGAACAGGCTCTGATAGACTCGAATGAAATTGATGCGCCCAAAGTTCGGTGTTAAGGCCGTGGCTGGGACCTGTTGTCCATCCACATGCAGGGCCACAACATTGATGCCGAAATGTTTAAAGTCAAACGGGTTCTCTGGGTAGTCTCCGCTGAAAACTGGTATTTTCCACACAGGCCAGGATCAATCGCTTGGGTAGTTCTCCCAGGAACAGGTTTTCTTTGTTGGCGCTCATATTTCCAGCAGGCACAGGGAACACTTTGGTTTGTACACGTCGGATAGGGTACTGGGCTGGTTTTGTTTCCAAGGCTTTCATGTGTCCCAATTGAACGGCTGGATTCGGTTTCACTTTTCGGACATACAGGACTGCGTCTTGGATGACAATCTTATAGTCAGCTGCATGCCCCTCTACGTTAGTGGCCATCAAGGCGAAGGTCGGATGCGCCCGTATCAGTCGGATTTTGATGGGGATCTTGTTCAAGAGGTACCGGTCTTGCATGAAAATGTCTGCGTGTAGTCGACCCATGAGATCCACCGAGGCGCCGTTCGCAGTGAAAGCCTTCCGTTTGTTATATCCTTCATTGTCCACCGTGTCCATGTGCTCGGCTGTGTCCTGGTAGAATAAAGCGGCTGTCGGCTGAGATTTTTTAGCCTCTCGTCCATACGACAACAGCGTCTCGATGTAGGCTCGATAGGGGTACGTGTTGGTCGAGTCACTGATGAGTTTGTCGCTGAGAAATATATCCACCTGTTGAAACATCGAGTGCAGGCAGAGATTCGTCGGGCCCACCGTTGCAGCTTGAATGATTCTGGAGCCATCCCCATTGACGACCTTGACTTTCACATACAAGTATGTATGGGCTAAATCCACAAAGGCCGTATCCCCATTACTGATGGTGAACTCGATGCGCCCTGTTTCGTTGATGCTGGAGACCGGGAGATGCTACACCCATAATCCTTGTTCGGCACTGGTCTGTGTGGGCGGGACGGTCCACAAATCAAATTTACTGTTGGTGGAGGGGCAGGACTCTGCGTGGATCAATGACATGTTTAAGAAAAGATATCCTGGGTCTTCGATGTGCGTCGTCGCTGGTTCGGTCGTCGACTGGTGCGTGGTCTCGGTGGTGCAGGTCTTTTATTCCCTACGGTGCGTTGTGCTTTGACCACCAAGACGCCTCCCGCTTCTTTGGCCCGCCGTTTCAAGGCTTCTTTGGATGCCGTACCCCCCAAGACATCACCGACCACTTGCAGTCCACTGCGTACCGCTTGTTTGCCGATTGCTTTCACCCCACGCGTCACCAAGGGCAGGAACGTTTTGACGATACTCCCGAGTATGTTCCCCAGCCCATGTCCTCGTTGCATGCGTGCACCACTAAAGACGGGAAGGCCACCCCCGGCCTGTTGGGCATAATAGTCCATATAGCTGCGTGCATCACACTTGTAAGGGACCTTCATTATAAAAAATGGGGAGCACGTGTTTGTCGAAAATGAAGTGTCAGCACCACTTTTCCTCGTTCGAATGCCACCGGTCGTCCCGTGTCATCTCTTATATCCACCGTGATAGTGTTGATGTCGGTTTGTCGTACGGGTAGGTAGAGCATGTGGGTGAAACTGTGGGTGACTTGATCTCCATACGTCTTTTTAATGGGGACCACCCGTAACAGAGGTGTGTTGATATCGCCCACGATGTGGTTGTCGACTACGTCTGAGTAGACGTAGAGTCCGTACATACCCGACTTCATATCCATCGGGATCTGGCCATGGTCCTCGGATGGACCCGTGTAGGTCGCGTGAGCGAGACCCAGCATTTGCTGTAGGATAGGACTCAGTACGACACTCACGTTGGCGGTGAGGAGGATCTGTGCCTTGTCATTGTGTGCGTTGTAATCGAAGTCCACGTGATTCTTGAAGGGGAAGGATTTGATGGGTTTTGAAACATTCGTGACCTCCCGTAGAGCCTTATAATGCAACAGTCTTGTCAGCCCCTGCATAAACTCCTTGGGGGTATCGTATTGGCCTTCGGGGAGGGCGAGTCGGGTGTTTTTGCCTTCGTTGGTCACCTCGTACCACACTTCATTGGCTCGCATGTTGTACCACGAGTAAGTGTATTGGATATCCACGAGGCCACATTCCCATCGTCCAGGTAAATGCAACGGTTGCGGTAACTGGGTGACGTACTTGGCCAAGGTGTTGTCAGGAAACACATCCAGCGAACTGTTACTGGGTAGGGTGAGGTAAAACATGGCGACTGAGCTGTCCTGCTGCTGCTGTTGGTTTTAATAGGTGTTCTAGGCCTTGGGTGGTTGTGTTCGGCGTCGTGTTCGTCGCGGTGACTTGCTACGTGTCACGGCTCTGGAGATGTGGGGTGTCTTGATCAAGGGTGGTTTTTTAAAAGGTCTGAAAAGAAAGTGCCCGTTGTGGTGGTGTTTTGGCGGGTGAATCCGGTTCCCATTCGGCTTCCCAAGAAGGTAGTGGGCCACTCGGCGATTGCTGGGTCCGCTGCATCCAGGCCCAGCGCTGGGGATTCCCCACCAATTCCTGTGGAACATGCATGTCTTTCAAGCCTTGAGCGAAGACCTCCCATCCTCGAGGATCCGTTGACGCATCAGGTCATTCACTAAATCCGTCATGTGGGTCCCGGGGACCACCTGATTCTGTACCAGGAGTTTGCCTTTATCATTCCAAGTCATGCTAGGATTCTGTTTCATCCGTTGTAATATCAGGCCAGCTTGTCTCTTGAACGATGTAGGTACACTCTTCAGCACTTCCGTCTTCGACCCACTGTGGGGCTGTGGGTGGTACCTCTGGTAATGGCGGCTGTTGGAGCGGTGCTGAGGTCGGCGGTGTGTCACGTGGTGCTGGTGGTGGTGCTGGGGTAGAGAGAGTTTTGTATTGGTCCATGAACGTCATGTACCGTTGAAGCGTCTCAATGTACCGTTGTACTTTCTCACTATCGCTTAACCCCGGTCTCTGTAAGATCTGTTGCATCTCTCCATCGATAGTGTTTATGGTCTTCACCGTAGGTGGGACAGGGTAGGCCGATTGAAGGTTTTGAAGGAACCGTGGTTCGACGAGGACCATTTTTTTCGTGTGGTTCATTGTCGGCCGAAGAGTCCACCCAATACTGGACAACGGTGCTAAGATGGCCCCGAGAAAGCCGCCTTTATGTAACACCATTTTCTTTTGTGTTTGAGAGACTCGCTTCTGGACTAGGGTTTGGAGACCTGTCTTATGCTTGGCCAACTTGGTCTTCTGTGCCGGAGTCAGTGGTACGTTGCCTTTTAACAGGTTGTACCCGATCTCGCACAGACAGCGTACAAGGTAAGGGTCCGCAACGCGTACAATGGTTCAGACCAACTCGGGTGGGGCCGTCTTCAATACACGGAGCGTGGGAGCGTGCTTTCGTACTCGCGCAGACATCATGTACATCTAATGCTAGAACTCGCAACTCTGCTCTTTTTATCTACCTCAGAGAACGGAGACAAAGTCAACCATACATGCTGTGGTATTAATTCTTTTTATTATCCTCATCATCAAACACACACTCCAGCTGGGGGAGCCACTGTGGGTGTGTTTACATTATTTTTGCATGTACACGTGGTGGGTCTCTCCGGGAAAGATGCCGGTCCGTAGTCGAAGGTGGTCGGGAGTGGCTTGCTTGAGGTCGAAGAGCATATACCCGTGCTGAGGGGTTGTCGCATCTTTGAAGGCTTCCAACGCAAACGGTGTGCGGGGCCGGGATACGTCTGTCTCGCCAGGTGCAGCAGCTGAGTGGTATCTCTCGGGTTTTTGAAGACCACCAGGTAGTGGGCATTTAAGCTGATGTTCCGATGTTCTTTGTTTTTACTGAACAGATTCTGCACAATGTAGATGATGCTGAGCCGTCGATGATGGCTGCCTTTGGTAAAGAGTTGGGGGAACAGCGCATCCGTCTCCGCCATGAGATCATTCAGAACCACCAAGGTGTTCGGTTCCAAATCGGCCAGGTTAGGTAGGCCTTCCACGAACGTGATGTGGGGCATCGCTGCGTACGCTGCCTGCCATTCTCCGTAACACCACACGACTCGGGTAATGGGTGGGGTGATCATGCTGTCGGCGTGTTGAAGGAGCTTTCTGACGAAGTGCGTTTTGCCGGAACCCGTCGGTCCTGCGATGACGCAAGTGAAGGGATGCTGCCACCGAGGATCCATGGTTCGAGCTGTATGCGCTGTCGTGGTAACCCGCTCTTGTAAATTTGGTACGAGTGAACTGGAGTGATGGTGGTGGGTACAACGGCGGTCGTCGTTGTCTGTTCACTGTGGGTGATGATGGTGGTGGTGGGTACAACGTCGGTCGTCGTTGTCTGTTCACTGTGAGGGATGAAATCCCGTGGGTTTTCAGACGTAGTGGGTGTTCTTGCTGTAGGTGTGAACTGTATACTTGGTGTGGAGCTCGATGTGGCTTGTACACGGGGTGTGGTGGTGGTGACTGGGCTCGATACGGGGTTGACTGATGCTATCTGTAGACTGGTTTGACTGGTGGCTGGTGTTCTCAGTTGGTTAAGTAGCGTGCTGACATAGGCTACGTCGTAAAACACACCTCCGTACAACACACTCATCAGGGTTAGCACTATCACCACAAAGCCCACTTGCGCTTTGCGCGTTTTGGGAGACGCTGTGTTCAGAGGCAGCTGCTGTTTGTCCATAGCACTGTGGTCGAACGGATGAATGTGGATGAATAGCATAACATGCCGTATATACTCTCTATGTCTACATACTGAACGTTGACTTGAGCTCAGTAAACATTAAATGTGACGGTGCATTAAATAATAAAACATGGTGTTTGATATTTCAATTTGTTTTGCTGTGAACATACCAAACATACTCAGGGCGGCTCCCCCATCCTGGGTATGGTGTAACATTGGGGATAATAAACTGTATAAACATGGCTGAACTTGTTGTTATTCACGACAACCGCTCTCCGCTATACTTGGATGAAATATATACCCCGATGTGATATAGTGCCCTTGCACACTTTCGAAACTTCCCTTTAAACCGCGCGCGTGCGGCCGGATATCCCCCGCGCGCGCGCGCTGCGGCCGGGGCCGGCCGGGCACAGACAGGTCAGTACATGCATTCCTATCATGTTCCAAGGTCACACCCCATTCACACAGACCCTCATGCATACCCGGGTGCAGGCGCAGACGTCAGCGAAATTCTGGCGGGAAAACCCCCACAGATAGGTCAGTACATGTGCTATCATGTTCCCAGGTCACGCCCCATTCACCCAGACCGGAAGTGACGTCATACCCCTAATTTTACATGCACCCACCCATGACTGGATGCCCCTTCACGAATGCTTCACTTTGATACCCCACCTAGACCGCAAAACGTCTATTTCCACACCCTTTTCCCACAATTCCCTATCTGCGCATGCGCAGAATGTGGACAACGGCCGAGACACTTCTCCAGGCGGTTGCTCCCTCACATATGCTTCACATGAATACCTCACTTGACTCCATCGGCCCATTAGTGGCTCGCCTAGGCCCCGGAACGTCTATTTCCATACACCTTCTCTACTGCGCATGCGCAGAATGACGTCAGTTCCACGTCACACCCAGCCCGTTGGATACTCCCTCACGTATGCTTTACATTGATACCTCACTCGATCCAATCGGCCCACTAGTGGCCCACCTAAACCCCAACACGTCTATTTCCACACCCTTTTCCCACAATTCCCTGTCTGCGCATGCGCAGAATGTAGACAACGGCCGAGACATTAGTCCAATCGGATGCCCCCTCACATATGCTTCACATTGATACCTCCTACGACTCCATCGGCCCACTCGTGGCTCACCTAGACCCCAAAACGTCTATGTCCATACCCTTTGCCACAATTCCCTGTCTGCGCATGCGCAGAATGTTGACAACGAACGAGGCACTAGTCCAATCGGATGCCCCCTCACATATGCTTCACATTGATACCTCATACGACTCCATCGGCCCACTAGTGACACACCTAGGCCCCAAAACGTCTATTTCCATACCCTTTGTCTATTGCGCATGCGCAGAATGACGATATTCCTACCCCACATCCATCCAGTCGGATGCCCCCTCACATATGCTTCACATTGATACCTCACTCGACTCCATCGGTCCACTAAGGGCCCACCTAGCCCCCAAAACGTTTATTTCCATACCCTTTGTCCACCGCGCATGCGCAGAATGACGATATTTCAACCCCACACCCAGCCCATCAGATGCGTCTTCACGAATGCTTCACTTTGATACCTCATACGACTCAGATTGCCGAACATTCTCACGAAAATCCACGGTTTTGGGACTACTTTCGGACCGCGGAGGCAGACCGCATCACCGCCAGGTCCCATTCACCCAGACCGGAAGTGACGTCATACCTGCGCACAACACTCCTGCGGACACCGCCACAAAACCGCCACATTTTTTTCTCGCGCATGCGCAGTGAGGCGCCTGGACCACGAAAATGGTACTGTATACTACTGACAACGCTACTGACAATGTACATTAGTTTTACCTGAACTAGATCAGTTAACTTTTCCTGTCTACTACTGCAATCCGCTAGGTCAGAATTTATCAGGGACGTCCTCTGCACATGTCATTTAACAAATATATGTAAATGTATTTTCTTGGGGGGAAATCTCCCTCATGTTAGTTTTATTGGGTATTCTTTCACCATGTTTACCCCATGCTGGGGCGTTCACTCCATCAGATGCCCTCAATGCTCAACCTTCGAATCAGATGCGTTACTTACTTGAGCTGATCTGTCATCACAGCTCCCGAGCTTGCGTATCTAATTCCGCTTACGCCGGGGCTACTAGCCGTGTGTTACTTCATGGTTTGAACATGAACAGCTGCAATATAAGGGCGGCTGAAATACCAAGGCTACGTTTTAGAATCCTCCATATTCTAGTCTAAATGTGATGTGCGGAGGGAGGTCTCATGTTGAGCCATATGGTTGCTTTGTATCTCCCCCAACTGAATGTTCAGCAATATTTTCAGGGGTCTGTGACACTAACGATTTCATGTTTTCTCTTGAGGTTGCGAATATGGAGATCAGTCGGGTGGATGCCAAAAGGAGAGTTGTGCAGAATACCCCCAACAAGTGCGAGATGGAACTTGCTGTCTCTCGTGTTCTTCATTGAGTCCAGGTGATATCAGAACATCAACCACCACAGTTCCAGTGAGAACAGCCTCAAGAGCACCACCTACACCCAATGAAGTACCTACCGAACAAACGACACCGACATCCACGAGAAAGCCGTCAGCACGTACGACTCCTCATATCATACAAGTGACCACGAAATCATCCATATATACCACATGGAGGACAACGCTGAAATCTAGCAGTGAGTATTGTCTGCAAATCAATGCAGGCATTGCTGATATATGATAGATTGTTTGTGTCTTCCATACTCACAATTTATATCATTGTAAATCTACAGGTTCATTATAATCTCATAATTGGAATTTCCGTAGTATCTAAAGCTGTGGCACTATGAATCCGCCTGAGGTGGTATATATCTACATTAACCCTTGTTTTCTTCACATATTAGTCCCATTCATATAAAATTAACCTTTCAGTTCTCTACCCAATCACATTCAATATGGTCTTCCTGTTGGGTTCATAATAATGCATCTTCATAACTATGCATCTGAATGCCTGTTAGGATTTGCCTTTCCCCTTCATTCATTCGTCATTTGATCTTGTTCTGTGGCGACAATTACATTTTTTCGTAATCCTATTTTTAGTCACTTGCTCTCCTGGAAGAGAAACCTACTGGGCCTGTAAGCACGTGGTTAACCGGAAGTATTTGTGTTACGATGAGAACACTCTTCGCCAGTGCTGTCAGTCGTGTAGGGCTGTCTACGGTGGTGCCTCAGGTATGGTATCCTAAATAACATAGAATCGATCAAACTTCAAATACATGTATATTCAAAATTTTCTCACATTTTTTTCTTTGGGTATAAAACAGTCTGAACATCGGCATGCATAACTGCTTATGACATACGTCATTATGTTGTTGGTAGAGAGCATGTCAAAATTTGGACCGTTCTATTCGCATCTCAGTGGGCATTTTTTGTCGGCGAACAAATTTATTCAGACCGCGGACGAAAAGGGTCTTGGAACGGTCCAAAAGAACCGGTTCTAAAGGGCCGAGCCAGCGTGAACCTTCGACCGCGTCGATAAGAACATCTGCCTGCAGCACGTCAGGGGATGCGTGAAAAATGAAACGTGGTCCAAATTTTGACTTGCTCCCTCACCATTACGTGTTATCAGATCAACCTGAAAGCTGAGCATCTCATATGTGTTAGCCAGTCGTCGTCCAAATAAAGATCAGGGTTTGATTGTGGATGTTCATAAGGGCGTTCATATGTTCAATTCGCTTCTTTTTGGTGGTTGGGGAGAAGGTGTGTGTGTGTTCGTTTGGCTGACAAAAGAAATACCTGAACTTGTTTTTATGTATGTTTTTGTAGGATGCGAGTTTGGTGATCGAACAAATACTTGTCAGAGAGACTACTGCCCGAGTTATCCTCAAGGGGTCAAAGATTTCACATGCTGCCAAACTTGCTCTTCCAATAACCCACCGGGTCAATCGACTGCCTCGAACCACCCCGCAACTGCTCCTAAACAGATGACTACATATAGCCCCATCGGTATGTATGCTACATGTTTAAAACACATTTGACTGTTTTCAAAACGTGGCATGAAATCAACTGTACAGATTATACGATTGTTTTATAAAAGATTAGACTTGGCATTCTATAACACGACACCTACAAAATGTTCAGAACATTTTGTGTTGTAGACACAAGACATTGAGACATTGTAAAGACATTGTAAGTATACTATGGCGGTGTTTCGATAGGGGTGATAATCAACGCATGAAATTAACATTAAGCGATATTGATTTCCAGCAAATTGTCCAGCTGGTGCGGAGACGTACAGTTTATGCAAGTGGGTCTCAAGTCGCAGCTATTTATGCTATGATGATAACGTTGTGGACAAGTGCTGCACATCCTGTGCCAAAATATACACAAGCAAAGCAGGTAATGTTTGGACCACCGAGCTCAACATCTCAAATTATAATGTCTTAGTCAGATCGATGCCATATATACCAGCATAAATGCGCTGGTATTATATATATTTACTAGCTGAATTGATGGCTCGAAAAAACAACCCTACAAACAAATGCTAAGAAAATAATATGTATCTGGTCCCATCCGAATTAATTATTAACATTTGGAATCCTATAACTTCTATAATATTAGACCCCTTTAAGGTCCCTTCCACTACTGTATGTTATCGATCACTTGATCTTGACATCACGGATTTATGACGAGCTATTCTTCAGTGTATTGTGTGCATTCTTAGAAAATATGTTTACAAATGATCAACAGTGATTTCCCCCCAAACTTACAGGATGCGAATATGGAGATCGTTCGAGCAATTGCGTAAAAGAGGATTGTAGGCTGTATCCACTGAGTACCAGGCAGACGTTTTGTTGTCGTACGTGTTCGGCGACTCCCAACATAATCATAAAATCGACCATGAAGTCACCACAAACCACACCAAAGAAGGCTTCGATTACCGACAACAGCCAGAGCACGTCGTCCTCCACTACAAAACAAACAGAAACTACTTCAACCACAAGACCAGTGACAACAACTGAAGCAAAAACAACAATGAAATCAACTTCCATACCTACAACTATAAAAACCCCAAGTATGTTCCTCAAAGCTACAACCCTAATCAAGTGGGAATGTCTTAGTTGTAATATTTGATAGCAGTCTTGAAATGGAATATCTCACGTTAGAAACTTCATGTGGGTATCGTCGAGTGTCTTCTCATTGTTATTATGATTGCATCTCTGCAATATTTTTATCTATCTTTTCTGCTATCTACAAATAGTTTTAAACTTTTGCCAACAATGGGCTACTATGGGTGACAAACCGTCGAAATATTTTTTGGGGTTGGAAAAATCAAATCACACAAATAAGGTCATAGCTAAGGTAACAACAGATGATGGGGAGGACATATTTGACAATAAAAAAATACTGAACGAACAAAAATTATATTATGAAAACTAGTAGAAATCAAGTAGATGTGAACGAAATAAGAAAAACTTTAGATAAGCTCGAAATACCAACACTCTGTCAAGAAGAATCTTCTGAATTAGAAGGTCAAATTACTTATACGGAACTTACCGAAGCTCTGAAAAATACCAAGAATGAAAAAAGCCCGGGGTTAGATGGGTTCCCAGTCGAACTTTTTAAAGTATTTTGGAAAGAGCTGGGCCAATTTGTCCTTCGATCAATAAATTCTGCCTATACAAAAGGGGAATTATCAATTACACAAAAACAGGGTGTAATAACATGTCTGCCAAAACCGGGTAAACCGCGAAATTTTCTTAAAAACTGGCGTCCTATAACTCTTTTGAATGTCACATACAAGCTTGCATCGTCCTGTATTGCTAATCGTTTGAAATTAGTATTAGACAAGCTTATCCATGAGGATCAGAGGGGGTTTGTCCCAGGCAGGTATATAGGTGAGAACATAAGATTAATTTACGATCTTATGTTCTCAACTAGAAACAGAAATATCCCAGGATTAATATTACTTATAGATTTTGAAAAAGCTTTTGATTCCGTATCATGGGCATTTATTGATGAAGTATTGAAGCATTATAATTTTGGAACCTCAATCATACATTGGATTAAAACATTCTATACGGATATCCATACTTGTGTTTTTCAAAACGGGCATTTGTCATCTTCATTTCAAAATTCCCGAGGCTGTAGACAAGGCGACCCAATATCTCCATATTTATTCATTTTATGTGCCGAAATCCTTGGAATAATGATTAGAACAGATGATATAATTAAAGGTATTGTTATGGGAGATGTGGAGTACAAGATTACTCAATACGCCGATGATACTCAGCTAACTCTTGACGGTTCGACTTCATCACTTAGACGGTCTCTAGATATCCTGAAACTTTTTTATGACCTCACTGGATTAAAAATAAACATAGAAAAAACAAAAGCTATTTGGATTGGATCCTTAACTGGATCGGTTATAAAATTATGTCAGGATGAAAAATTAGACTGGGTTACAGATTTCAGTATGCTAGGGGTGGAATTATCTTCCGTAAATTTTAATGAAATTTGGAAAATGAATTACTTAGCAAAGTTGGAAGATTTAAAAAGGGAACTTGGTAGATGGAAGATACGCAATTTAACAATTTTAGGGAAGGTCACAGTTATCAAATCTATGGCTCTGTCAAAATTAACATACCTCTTTCTTGCCTTGCCAAATCCACCGGATGAATTCATTCATGATTTGAACACCATTCTTTACAAGTTTATATGGAATGGAGGGAATGATAGGATAAAAAGAAGTATTTTGACACAGGATTACAAATTAGGGGGGTTAAGGATGGTTAATTTAGAAAATTACATATGCAGTTTGAAAATTACATGGATTAAACGCTTGCTTTTCCAAAACAGAAAATGGCGACACCTTATAAACATTGAATTAACCGAAACACCGTATATTTGGAATATGGGAGATGCATACTTGAAAAAAGTTATTGAAAATACAAGAAACCCATTTTGGAAACATGTTTTTATAGCATGGAAACGCTTAGTTTCCAAACTTATACCCTTGACTACAACAGAAATTTTGGACGAACCCTTATGGTTCAATAATAGACTGAAACAATCCATTTTTATAAAAGACTGGTTTATGAATAGAATTACTAATGTAAGAGATATTATTAATGCAAATGGTGAATTCATGAGTTTCGCAGAACTGAAAGGAAAATACTCAATTAGAGGCACGTTCTTAGATTATTTACGACTTTTAAAATTGATTCCAGAAAAGTGGAAAGATATTTTAGCTAAGAATTCTTTGATGGTTGAAAAAGTATCTCCGATATTAGGAATTGAAAAACAAATTTTGACAAGGCAAAAAGGAGGTGGACGGATATTTTATGATGTACTAAATAATATAAAAGATCCAATCCAGTCTAAATGTATGGAAACTTGGAATGGTATTTTGAAGAATTATTCAATTAGAGAATGGGGAGGAATATATGCGAGTAATTTTAAGAGCAGTCAAGAAACTAAATTAAGAGACTTTCAGTATAAAATTCTACATAGAATACTTTGTACAAATTCTTATCTAGAAAAAATTGGAAAACGAACTGACAATTTCTGCTCATACTGTAAAAGCGAAAAAGAGTCAATAGAACACCTCTTTATTTTTTGCCCTGAGGTCAAGAAACTGTGGTCTGAAGTACAGAGATGGTTAAATGAAATTGTTAATATTAGATGTAGTCTCACAAAGGATAAAATAATATGTGGCTGGGATAGGCAGCAATCCCTGTTAAATACTTTGATTTTGATTGCAAAAAGATATATTTACACAAATAAGTTTCGGGCCTCCAATTTATATATAAATATTTTGCTCAAAAAATTTCAGGAACAATATAATATAGAAAAATATATCGCAACTACAACATCAACTACTGAAATTTTTTTGAAAAAATGGCACGTTTTAAAATACTATTTTGAGCAATAACATTAAGGTTGAACAGGTATTGCTGACTTATTTCTTATTTAATATATTTGTTGGTGTGTTTTTTGAATGTTTTTTTGTATCTATTGTTGATTATATGTCGTATGTTGAAAATGTTTATGTATTCAGTGGTACCTGTTGTAAAATGTATTTGTGATGTCTTCATTGGAGAAAGAACAAAAATAAAAAAATAATTATAAAAAAAAAAAAAAAACTTTTGTCAACTTTATAAATTTTTGGCGCACAAATTCTCAATTTTGAAACAAACAAGGATTTATTAAAGAGGAACGCGTGAATTGAACCGGTAGTTCATTAGCTCAGTCATATATTTTTTCTCGTCACAGATGACTGTCCAGCGGGCCCTGAGACGTACTGGATGTGTAAGTGGATACCGAGTAGGAGGTATCTCTGTTATGATGAAACTGCCTACACTCGGTGTTGTAAAGCTTGCAGCGCCGTCCAGTCGAACACCCCAGGTATGATGGCGTGCCCATGTCTGCGCAAAATATTTGAAGTAAATTATTTACAAAATTGAAGGAGTCTTATGCTTCACTTTGAACTTGCAATGCTTTTTTACCTTATCACACTACTGCTACATGACGTTTGGCATTTCATCGTCTCGGTGATAACCAGAGCGATTCTCTTCGATTTTCTAATCCCGTCGTTTGCTTATTTCCAGACAGTTTTATTTTTTCTACCTCCAGGTTGTTTATACGGGGATAGATCAAGTGTGTGCAATGTGGACGATTGTCCTGCTTATCCCCCAAACGTTGCTCGAGTTACGTGCTGCAAAACCTGCTCAGAATTCATTGGCTAAATAAAGTTGCCAATTCGTCAGATCCTGGTCGGTGAAGTAATGTGCCACTTAGTATAACTATGTGATTCATATGATATAGAAGACTGGCTCGGTTAACGTACCCTGATTATCAAGAGGAGGATAGTTTGAGTGGGCAGTTTGTGAAAATTTGTGAAACATTCGTTCCATGATCTAAGAGATCGCTATTCAATCCGCAAACTATATATGCGACCATGCAGTGTATAGTTTTATAATATCATGGGACTCTTAAATATAGCACCTGACAGAAGAAGGGCATATGTAAAAGGCAGTAATAATCTTAACCCTGCCAGGCCTGGATTTTTTGGGACCTGTTCAGGCCTTGGGGGTCCTAAATAGTTTCCTTATTCCTTGAAATGTGGAGCTGAAACTTTCCAAACTATACCCTTGGGTCAAACTCTACCATAAAATGCAAAAGACAAAAAATCCAAGATGACGGCCGAGGGAAGAGTGACTTCAGTTTCCTAGAAGGCATTTTTAGAAGATTATTCGGTCAGATATCTTCATTATGTATTTGCCCATGACTCGCTGCTCGTGTGGTTTAGCAAATCGACTCGAAATGATCCCAGTATGATAAGCCACAAAGTCAAGGGGAATCAGCTCCCAATGCTGTGTCGTCCTGGAGAGAGAGGAGAATGGTGATCCCTGCCTCCTGCCTCGTAGGGTTAAACCCTGTAATGCCATCGAAAAGCAAAGCTGCAGTACTACGGAAAATTTATCCTGTTACTTTGGAGAGAAACATGGTCTTAATGATGGAGCAGCGAAACATTGCTGAAAATTGATGGCAACTGGAAAATGTTTTCTTGTTCTGTAGTGAAGGTTGAGGATTGATTTACGACTAATTTACGCGTGTATTGAAAGCAAAGTACAGTAGAGGACAGTGGTTCCTCGACGTGGACATCGAAGAGTTTGGAATGCACTTTCAGTATTATAGAAAAGAGACAATCTGTAACCCTAAGGATAGACATCATATAAATTGTGATAACGTTATTTTTGTCCTGATAAATATATTTTCAGTAGCATTAACGGGAATAGTTAGATCAAAAGATAGTTCAGTATCTGGTGTTCCCTTGATGTGATAGTATTGTTACCGTAAACCGGGGCTACTTTGGTCCAGTTTACAGAGATTTTACGTGATATCTCTCTTATCATCAGTTAATGAATTCGAAAAAAAGTGATGCAAATGGAGATAACTGTGTGAGCTTATGAATAACAAACTCTTTCTCTGATATGTATTGTCATTGTTTATATTTTTTTTCAAATGTGGGTGGCCAAAGTAACCCCAGCTTTGGGGCTACTTTGGCCAAACATTCTCAGTGCAACTGAGTCTGGTCCACATCCAATGAGACTCCGGTAAAAGGGTTTCTTTGGCCATAATTGGAGTTTTAAAAAACTGATCAACTATATAACCCCCTAAAACTTCAATGAACACATCAATGTGACGCACATGTTTTGCGTCTGTGTACATGTGACTGACTTAGGTCCAAGGAACAAAAACATTTTTCTAGATACAAGGAAAATAATTATCCAATTCTTGAATAATTCCTAATTAGGAAATTACTCTCATACATCCGAACGTATTAATTTCGAAATGGACAATCAACGTGTCAACAAAAATGTCCAGGTCAACAAGTCAAGATCATGAACGACTATAGATCTAAGAGCGTGACATTTGTTAACAACTGGATTGACCAGAACAGATCTGAGTGTTGTATCTTTATAGATTGGACTGGAAATCTCAAGCACTGTTACATAAAAAGTTGCTGTCTAATTTACTAATTTCACGTTGGGAGGCCGAGCCTCTTCTGACATCATCTATTGCCTTATTGAAGCGTTCTTCACTGTAAGACCTGTAGGGCCTGCTGTCCAGTTTTCTCTTGTACTTCCTAACCATGCTGGAAAAATTTGTTCAAACTTTACACTTGAAACAGGCAATGTCAAACTGCATTTTCATTTAAGTTTTTAACATAGGGCTACTTTGGCCAGTGGCCAGAATAGCCCCATAATATATCACAGATCATGGGGTTAAAATAGCCATCACTTCAGATACAAAGTTAAAATTTCTGAGCTTTTAATTCTAGATCAATTAGAAACTAGGTTTTGTGTGTGCTTAGTTATGCACAAAGTTTTCTTGAAACCAGATCTTCTTATCCAGTGGAGAGACAGAAGTTGGACACTCACCTGGTAATTGACACAATGGACTTTAGATGTTGTCATGGCAACCAGTTCGCAGCAAATAATCTGGGCAAAGTTTTAACTAAAGCAAATAATGTACCATAACAATAAAATCTTACAGCAAAACGACTTTTTAGAATCTCTGCAAAGATGGTGTATTTAAATATCGTAAGATATTTTTTTTCTTCAGTGGCCAAAGTAGCCCCGGTTTACTGGCAAAAGTAGCCCCGGTTTACGGTACCTTGGATCAACTTAAACTTCATCATATTCCTCATTCACGGCAAGCAGTTGTAACTCATTGAAAGCGTCATTTCGTTTCAAGAATAAAGTATCGTATTTTTCCATATCATGACGCCATGCACGTGTCAACTTATTTATTCCATAGTGTCCGTATTACTACCTTTTGACGACGAGTGAATCTTTACTTGCTAACTATGGTTGGATTAAGCGTTGAAAGCGGCAGGCAATACACCTTCACCACGTCGCGGTTTCTATTTGTGAGCCAAAGGCGAACCCTTGACCAACTTGCATAGCAAACCGCGTTCCGCCCACGTTCCAGTTACGTGACCTAGAAAAACTGCGCTAGTGGTAAAATACGTTTGGGTTTTATTTTCGCTGCTAAACTATTCGCTGATACCGAATGTAAAATATTTAATCCAAGCACGCATAACAATAAAATATTAATGGATAGACCTGTGAAATTTTATAGAAATCCGCTATACCAGAGCTAGTTTCAACCCAATTCAAGTCCTTCAGTGGGAAGGTGAGGTCGGATACACTGACCGCCTTTAAAGCTTCGGTGTTTTCTACATTTGCCTGGCTTGTTGGATGTTTGATGGTAGATGGATGGAGATGAATGAGTTTATTTTCTCTTCAAATAGATTTTGTTTTAAACTATGTTTCCTTATATTTATTAATGTTCATGGTTGTTGAAAAGGTGCATTTTCTTCTGCACTGGGTATCGCACAAGCTATCTACTATGGTGTTTTCGATCTGGTGTCACGGTCGCCATGGTCGCGGTGCTTAAGTGATCTGATTGGGCAATATGTGCAGGATGCCGCTGTGTGTCGTTGATCGCGATACATTGCCCAAGCGGACCAGGGGTTATATCTATCATACAGATGGAGATACCCCTGGTTTTAGCGAGGATGCAGGCAATAGTGTGAAGCATGTACTAAAAATCGGTAACGAACACCTTTGCCTATCAGGAAGTGACTATTTAGATTTTTTCTTGAAACTATATGTCAATCTATGCATTAATGTCAACCACAGAACCGCACCTAGAAAGTCAATTTGAAAGTGAAAGTATCCCTTTAATCTAACGGAACGTCGTTACGTTTAAATGATCCCTTTTATCTCATGTTCCGAAGGGAGATTATCGGTCACCAATTTTGTCTTTCACATTTGTCTGTCGTATTTTTATACCCCCCGTACACGTAGTGTAGGGGGGTATACTGGTTTCAGCTTGTCCGTCCGTCCGTCTGTCCGTACCCACATTTGAGCCTTATGTGGATTTTTGCTTAAGTGGTTGATGAGTACCAGAAGTGCTAAGGTGGTGACAAATATTTTTGGGTATAATACAGCCTTAAGTGGTGGGGGTGGTATGTCCGTACTTGTGTTGTTTATACCTAGCAGTCCAACACTATAGTGGTTATGTGTCCTTACTTGTGGGGTTTATACAGTCATTTGTCCATACTTGTGTTGTTTATACCCACCAGTCAAACACTAGAGTGGTTATGTGTCCTTACTTGTGGGGTTTATACATGGTCATTTGTCCATACTTGTGTTGTTTATACCCACCAGTCCAACAATAGAGTGGTTATGTGTCCTTACTTGTGAGGTTTATACAGTCATTTGTCCACACTTGTGCTGTATATACATGTACCTACCAGTCCAACACTAGAGTGGTTATGTGTCCTTACTTGTGAGGTTTATAGTCATTTGCCCATACTAGTGCTGTTTATGCAGTGCAACACTAGAGTGGTTATGTGTCCTTACTTGAGAGGTGTGTAGTCATTTGCCCATACTAGTGCTGTTTATGCAGTGCAACATTAGAGTGGTTATGTGTCCTTACTTGTGAAGTTTATAGTCATTTGTCCATGATACTTGTGTTGCTCATACCTACCAGTCCAACACTATAGTGGTTATGTGTCCTTACTGTGTCGTTTATACAGTCATTAAGGGCGGACAATAACCTATCATAACACTACGACAGAGACAATACAGTTGTAAAACACTGTCGAGTCGAAGCAAACCACTCAGGACATGGACTCCACTTCCCCTCAAGGAATGGACAAAGATACCACACAAGGCATGGACAGATAACAACCCTTAAGGACGGACAATAACCTATCCTCCTAAGGACGGACACTAAGACAGAGACAATACAGTTGTAAAACACTGTCGAGTCGAAGCAAACCACTCAGAACATGGACACCACTTCCCCTCAAGGAATGGACAAAGATACCACACAAGGCATGGACAGATAACAACCCTTAAGGACGGGCAATAACCTATCCTCCTAAGGACGGACACTACGACAGAGACAATACAGTTGTAAAACACTGTCGAGTCGAAGCAAACCACTCAGGACATGGACTCCACTTCCCCTCAAGGAATGGACAAAGATACCACACAAGGCATGGACAGCTAACAACCCTTAAGGACGGACAATAACCTATCCTCCTAAGGACGGACACTAAGACACAGACAATACAGTTGTAAAACACTGTCGAGTCGCAGCAAACCACTCAGAGCATGGACACCACTTCCCCTCAAGGAATGGACAAAGATACCACACAAGGCATGGACAGATAACAACCCTTAAGGACGGACAATCACCTATCCTCCTAAGGACGGACACTGCGACAGAGACAATACAGTTGTAGAACACTGTCGAGTCGAAGCAAACCACTCAGGACATGGACACCACTTCCTCTCAAGGAATGGACAAAGATACCAAACAAGACATGGACAGATAACAACCCTTAAGGACGGACAATAACCTATCCTCCTAAGGACGGACACTGCGACAGAGACAATACAGTTGTAAAACACTGTCGAGTCTAAGCAAACCACTTAGGACATGGACTCCACTTCCGCTCAAGGAATGGACAAAGATACCACACAAGGCATGGACAGATAACAACCCTTAAGGACGGACAATAACCTATCCTCCTAAGGACGGGCACTACGGCAGAGACAATACAGTTGTAAAAGACTGTCGAGTCGAAGCAAACCACTCAGGACATGGACACCACTTCCCCTCAAGGAATGGACAAAGATACCACACAAGGCATGGACAGATAACAACCCTTAAGCAAGGACAATAACCTATCCTCCTAAGGACGGACACTACGACAGAGTCAATACAGTTGTAAAACACTATCGAGTCGAAGCAACCACTCAGGACATGGACACCACTTCCCCTCAAGGAATGGGCAAAGATAC